>JAKWJA010000319.1:0-12764 GCA_027704765.1 Solanum habrochaites
AATACTACCATTTATAGCATTCGGATGACCCCTTGTGAGGCTTTGTATGGGCGTAGATGTAGATCTCCCGTTTGCTGGTTGGAAGTAGGTGAAACAGCTTTTATAGGGCAAGATTCAGTCTTTTATGCTATGGAGAAAATGCAACTCATTAGAGATAGACTTAAGACAACTCAAAGTTGTCAGAAATCGTATGCAGATGTAAGAAGAAGGGAACTAGAGTTTCAAGTTAATGATTGGTTTTTTTGAAAGTATCCCCTATGAAAGGAGTGATGAGATTTGAAAAGAAACGGAAACAAATTCCTAGATATGTAGGCCCTTACTAGATCTTAAAAAGGATTGTCAAGGTGGCATTTGAGTTAGATTTGCCAGCAGAACTAGCAGCAATGCATCCGATTTTCCACTCTCACTTTTGAAGAAGTGCGTGGGTGATCCATCCTCTGTAGTACCATTAGAGAACGTGGCGGTAAAATATAGTCTTTATTATGAGGATGTAGCAGTTGAGATTCTTGACCGTCAGATTAGAAGGTTGAAAAACAAATAAGTCGCTTCAGTCAAGGTTTTGTAGATGAATCAGTCTGTAGAGGAAGCTACTTGGGAAGCAGAAGTAGCCATTAAAGCCAAGTGTCCTCACCTCTTTCCTTCCGATTCCACTCCGACTTGAGGTTATAGTTCCTCTACAGTTTTTCAATTATTCATAAGTGAATTAATTCTTTTAATCATGTTCCCTCAGTTTGTACTTGCATTTTTATCGTATTTGCTTGTTTTCGGGATTTTCAATTAGTTCAGAAAACTCGTCGTTTAGTAGTAGGGATGATGGCAAGCTCTCCCCTCGAGTGAAGCTAATTTAGTATTCATTAGAGGACGATACGAAGGTTCCCAAGAGGGAGATTAATGTAACGCCCCCCGTATAAAAAAACAAACAAAAAATTAGATTTTCAGAAATCTGCAGCTGCAATCAACGGTTACCATGACGGACCGTAGCTAACCCCATGGCCCATATTGCACATCAGTCGTTTGAGTCTAAAGCCCCCAAAAACTTTGCCAAGAAAATTTGACTAAGTGTGGAACGACGGATGGACCTATGGTTTTGGTTGTTTGTGTCCGTCGATCAACACCCCATTTACCGTCTCTCTTACAATATCCACGATTGACTAGTATGGTCCGTAGATGAAACTTTAGACCGTAGGTGGAAGTTAGCGGATAGTTAGGGGGAAAATGCAGTTGAGTCAACTTCAAATGGTCATAACTCTTAGCACAAAATGAATTTGGTTTCTCATGACATGCCAAAAGATAGATAATTGAATTAGCTTTCCATATCCACCAACCTTGCTAAGTAGGTTTAAAGACCTTAAGGAAATTTTTTGCCGTTTAGTAAAGGACTGTGTTGAACAGACACACAAAACGGACAGGACAATCGCTCAAACAGAACGGCCCGTCAGTACAGGTCGTCGTTTGGTCCGACAACAATTAGCTCAGGGGTCTTTTGGTCTTTTCCCACTTCGTTTAAAACATAATATACATCATCTTGACCCTAAATCATAAGATTTTTGTCAATTTAAGCCTATAAACATAACTAAAACTTACCTAAGCCGGAATCATAAATCAAAACTTAGAAAATTAGAAGCAAGAAAGGAGAAAAAGGTCAAGAATCCTAGTTCAAGAATGAAGCAAGGTTCCAACAGTTCCAGCCCCAAAATCTAAATATTTTTCCGTGAATTTCATCATCAGGTATGTGAGATTTCATCAGTGGGTTCCTTCCACCAATGTCCCTAGTTTTAAGTCAGAGTTATTGATTTAATTATCACGGATGGCAAATGATATATGTTGGAAGTCAGGTGACGGAAACAATATCCGAGAATCTGGAGACCATAGAAGACATCGTAGGGTTCTGAGTAGACAAACCACAGTATCAAAAGACTGACTACGGTAGTCACATTGAACTTAAAATATGTTATTATAGTGTTCCAAGATAAAAATGAATCATCTACGCACCAAGGTGGATTAATGCCATTTTAGTGCCAACCATTCAACTTGTGAAGCTAACCCTTCTAAAGGATAGGTATTTCATTAGTGTATTTGTAATTAGTAACAGAGACCACTGCCCTGGTCAGAGATAGGTTGAGTTACTTCAGAAGGACCGCACTACCATGCACAGCTGTGTTGTAAATGCATCATTACCAGGAGCTACATTGATTGCATATCATCACAGGGTTTAGCGTTCATAGTTTGACGCTATTCCAGTAATAACAATCATAAGTCATTTAAAAATTCAAACATCGGAACTGGTAATTCAGCTTGGAGTAGCTTATAACCTGTTTGGGATTTGAGGGTTTTCAAATCCGTACACAAATAGTCCCAAATAACTACATCACTTAATTAGAGTAGGTATTGACAAAGGTCACCCCTTCGGTGGGCATTCGCAGTGTAGTGTGAGGGTCGCCGATAACGACACAATGGCTTTAGTATTACCTTAATGCTGTGTTAAACGGGAATTTATTTGGTTCCTCTCGATGGAGCACGTAAATATACATCAAAGATCCACATTTAAATCATGTGGTTTTGATATATTAATCAAGTTAGCTTAGAGCTACGCAAAGGATGAGTCGATTCACATATGATTGACCAATTCTATCAGTAATACAGTGGCATACAGATGCTAGTACAAACATGGGTTATAAAGTGGTCACTGTTTCGTATTGTACAGTGGTCATCTCAGCACAGTTCAACTAATCTGAATCATCATGTTAGATGAAATATCACTTGCTTGTTGCGTGAGTTGTTAGCTAGTACATTTCAGACATAGTGATCTATGTAATAATCACGAATATGCTGTCATCGTTAAGTTTTAGGTTATGAACGACACGATACGAAGCACTTTACATATTCTCGTGGAATCTTGTAGTGTTGGTAAGCGCGGGGTCTGGAGCAACTTTATAGTACACGCTTAGCATCGATTCATCCGAATCTACTAGTTCAAGCAGATAACAAGTGGTAAGGTCCTCATTCTCCGCGGATATTGTCATGGTTCATTTCAGATTTTAGTAATTAGTTTCCTTTCAGTTAGAGGCTTATCAAGACATAGTTAGTTTCAACGTATATTTTTGGGGAGTTTGTAAACTCCTTTGTTACACTCACTATTATTCATATATTTCAGTTTTAGCATACGGTATTCCCCCATCTTTCACCATTTTAGATTATATGATTTAGCCTTTGCATTTGTCATTTTCTTTAGTATGCTCTTATTTATAACTGCCAACAAGGGTTAGCTTGGCGACACTTAACGGTCCTAGGTTTCGTGTCCGCGTCTCCGAGGGTTAGCTCGTGGCGTGAAAGATGGATCCAAACGTTAAGTTTCAATACAAAATATTGTGAAAGCGCCGGGTACTAAGGGTAGTGAAGCAGATATACGCGCAAAATGAACCACCATGGTAAGATGTTGTATGTATAATGAAACTTAGTGTGATAGTTTTTAGTCTAGATCGAACTCCCCAGAAAGTAAAGTATTTTGCTAATCATTTTTTTTTTTGGCAAATTTTTTTCTATTCGTAAAGGATTTTAATAATTTCGTTTCATAACATTATGTTTTCTTCAGCCGAAAATTAGTATTAATCGTTTCATTTAGTCTCAGAACAATTTAATTTAATTAGATACACTATCTTCTTCTCAACCAAGAGGTATCAACTCTTTCTCAACTTGTTGGATACGTTGATATTAGGATTTGTTGTTTTGAATTAATGTATTTTAAATTTTCTTAATTCGACAATATGCATCATGTATATATCACTTATATTATTTGATGAGATTCATTTGTATCATCACTAAATAAATCACTCAAACATCACCATATATTCAGATATCAAACAAGAAATGTTATGTGTACAATCTAAGTTAAAATAGCGAAACTTATATATTAGGTATACAAAAAAAAAAAAACCTCAACATACTAATATATTAGATCTCAAAACACAACGAAAAATATGTTTAGGGTGACACCCAAATTTTTGACCCTTTATGACTTTCATGTGAAAAAATGGAACTTTTGAATGGTTTTGACCGTTCATAAGTTGTTGTAATTTTCCAAGGATTTGCGACAAGAAGCATTTGTTCACACTCTATGGGGTTTTGTGGTCATAAAACATAGGGGGGTTCATGTCCACTATATATTTGTAAGTTTTTTCAAATATATTAATTAAGTTATTTATGAAGTTTGTTTCATTCCTCAAAGGTTTCTTTTAGCTATTTTGGTGACACTTTTTAAACTTCGTTAAAAATTCCAGCAAGGAAGATTGAAAATTGATCTTCTGTGTTGTTCATTTCTATAGGATTTTTCATATAAACAAAGAAAATTAATTTTAACATCAATGCGACATAACTGCTCTTGCTTCTGTCATGTACATAACTCATAACATTGCTGAAATGATTGAATTAATTACATTTGGTTCTTTTGTAAAGAGAACTTTTATTTCTGCCATTATTATTAGTAGGGTTTTTTTCACTATAGGGGAGTCTAATTCAAATACATTAACTAACCTTCTTTTGAAGTGTGTTTCATTCCTCAAAGTTTTCTTTCTCCTATTTCATGAAGCTTAATCTTTTATTGTTAGTCGTAGTGATTCACGTATATATTGCAATTAGTTTGCTATTTTGGTGACTTCTTAAAACTTTTTACAATGGAAATTTGTGAAACTACAAAACTCTGGATACCTCCGGCCCGGACTATTTTTCCGAAAAAATATGGTTTTAAGCAAAACATGCCGTTTTTTCCTTATTGTTAGGGAACAAAAGGCCATGCAGATATTATTTAATGGATATTTGTGGAGTTCAAGTTCTCACAAAATTATTTTGTGAGATTTTAATATGTTATGTGTCATGGTGAGAATATCTAGTTATGAACAGTTCCATTTGGATAACAACTACTTCTTGGTTCCTAATATCATTAATTCTTTGTAACTGCTTACTTCTCACACCCTTAGCCTACACACTGGGCGGGATTGACACTCGTTGTTGCTGGCGTCGAGCGGACACTTGGATTGACTTACTTAACTCAGCAGAAGATAAAAATCACACTTATAATGATAAAAAAACTTATCTGAACTGAATAATAAAATAACTCAAAATGTCTTAAAGATTTAAACGTTCGACTTGGTCAAAATGGCAACCCAAGTCTTTAAAATAAGAATTAAAATGTAAAAACTACTAAACTATTATTTGTCTATGAAGCCTATAAAATGACTGAGATAGATGCTGGGACAAACCCCATTTAAATCCTATTGAACTACAGAAGTACACAATATTTCTCGGTTAGTGACAAGGAGGTCACAAAAGACATAGACCGATCTAAAGGTGGAATCAGAGTAGAGGAACATTTAACAGTCTGTTGGATGTCGATCCTCGTACCAGCGTCTGAGTTCTAATACAATGCAGTTCCACTGGACATTAGTAATTGAAAATATACGAATATGTGAATGTGGGTTCTAAATACAAATAGGATAGAGAAATTTATAAATAAAACACTTACCTTGAATCTTCTAACTCGTTCAAATAACTTAATTAAAGTCATTTAATTCTAATGAAGTTAACAAGTGTGATATAAGAAGCTGGTTGAAAACATTTTGTGAAATTTGCTATGTATGCAACGATACAAGAAACTCTGAGATGATATAAATATACATGAATAACGTATATAAAAATACAAATAAGTTATATGGAGTCTTCGCTAATCGAAACATCACATAAGAGCTTAGTGAGATACAACATCTACCTCACATTGCCAGTGGACGGGATTCCTATAACCCGAACAAAAAGTAAAAGAACTGAAACTGCCTAAACAGATCCACTAGTCTACTGTGATAATGGTTCATCTAAAAAATATGACCCTCTTCTACTCATTAAGGCTACATCGTTTAGGGGGTCTTTTAGTTGTCTAAACTCTCCGCCATATCGATTCTCACTACTACTCCTAAAATATACCGACTTTTATATTTCTAAAGCATACTTTATTTTGTGGTTTGAGATTAGTTCTTAAAAAACTTAGCTTAAGGCTATCTTGGAAATCTCAGTTTCCCTAGTTGCATCATTTAGTAGGCTATTACTCTTTTCTAAAATCTATCTCGAATGCTCTTTGGAAATCTCAGTTTTCATTCTTGTTTTAATGTGAAAACAATTCTTTTAAACCTCTTTGGGAATATATAGTCCCCAAGTATTTGTTTGAAGAAATAACTTCAAATTCCAACTCTTATATTAAACTCAAAATAAGTCTTACAACAAAGTTTTAAAACGTCTAAAAGATTTGTGAGAAACTTGAAATGGATCTCTCTTATTAACTCTTGTTTTCTTCTTAGCTTAACCTTGAATTGAGTTATGGATGTAACGGATTAAGGTTCTTTAGAAAGATCTCATGATATTTAGGAATTATTCTAGATAGCTAAACATGGGGGGGAAAATCTGGAAATCAATATTTCAAGGTAGGTTCGCGACGCCGAGGTATTCTTAACTTCTGGTTCTGAAAACGTCTTTTGATGCACAACACTTTTTGTAAGCTCCACGATGCGGAGCTGAATTTTTGATTTTGGGAACAAGTAGCTACAGGCGCACCCATGTCCAAATTTCGCTCATCCATGTTTCTACTTCGTTTTTCTTCCCCTATTCACCCAAACACGGTTCTTTTTCCTAAATCTCTTTAACATAAAGACACCCAAAAAATGTAACCGAAGAACCTAACCACGAATGACCCCTAATTGTGAGTAATGAATACTCAAAAATCAGTGCAACAACTCAGGAATTCAAGATAGCATAAGAAAAAAAAAATCAAGAAGTAGGCATCAAGATCATATATTTAATGCTTTTTATGAAGGAATTCAATGAAATAATCTATTGGCATGTTAGGCGATCCCAATGATTATGAGAGCCTCAAGTACCATGATAGGGATCATCCTTGATGAGTCCACTCATAAAGCTAGACGGTCCTGGTGAATCTATTGGACTTATCCCTCCCTTTCTTTCTTATAGTTGTGTCTATTCTTCATCCCAAGGACCCTAAGAGTTCTTATTGACTTTCCAAAGTGATCTAAGAAGTGTTTTTACCCCCGAGATATAAACTTTAACTCGGAAATAGGAAATAATGGTAAAAAAAAAAACAAAAAAAAAAAAAAAAGACTAGTTTTCCCTTCCCTAAATCCGGATTGGAACTTTCCCCAATCCAACATCTCAACTTCCGAAGGGCATAACTATGTCATACAATATCCAAATCACGCAAAATCGGTGGCGTTAGTAAGGTCTTTCGAACCATTTAAACAAATACCTATAACGCATCATGGCTAGAAGTTATGCCTTTTGAAAATGACCAAATCTCACATTCTTAACTTGGACAAATTTTCCAAAATTTTCCTTTTTATTTCCAAAAATGATTGTTTTTAGTTTCTTAGATATTTTAAGTTGCGAGATGTTACAATACTATAAACATAACAAAAACTATGGTTCAATTCCAAATAAATTAGGGTCAGTGATATAAAAGTTAAGCAATAGTAATGACTATTATGAGACAATGAGAAAAACCATTTACGCTACAGATTAACAATTTTAGAGTCATTTTTAACATATATTTGATATGACATACTATAATAAAAAAAGATATTAATGGAGGTTAATAAGAAAGGAGTAGAAGGTCCTCAATTTGAATTTAGTTATTTATGTTTTTGTATGGACCTAATGTTCCATTTTACTTGGGACTGTTATTGTTCTGGGCTTTTTGGTCTTTTGTTTAATGTATGATGTTGTTCTTTATAGTTTTATTATTTCTGACACACTATTTTCACGGAGATTTTCAGAGACTTCTTTTTTCTTTCTTATACTAAAATCTTTCTATGACTCATATTTTTATATAACAAAAATGAAAATTAAAAAAAATATAGCCTTTTATTATTCAAAGAACGCTTTTCCTAAAGAAAAAAAGTTTTTTGACAATGTACCGTGGGTATCGAAAATATGAATATTATCAAATGATCATATGTCTTCATAAAAGAGTTCAATCCCGTGCGAAGCACGAGTAATTTACCTAGTATATATAAAAAGGAGAACCCTAACCCCACCTACGTGGCGCTACCAAAAATCTTAAATTATGCTTATATAATTATTTGTTGTTTTTAGTATATGCTTTGAACTTTGTTGTTAACATTATGAAAACTTAGTTCTATAAGTATTTGTTAGTACAAATTATATAACAAATGTTGATTGGATAGTTCATGCAAGTTTTCTCTACTTAAATTGTTGAAGATACAATAAAAATCCCTTACAAATCTATAGTTTCTTCATCAACAACGTAATTCCTTCACATACAAGGATGAGATTTGTGTTCATTAAAAAATTATTTGATAGTTAATAACTTTACATATTCATATCTATTGGCTTTTATGTTGTTGTTATCTGTTTTACGAAATTTTTACAGTGGATATTATCAGTACATTATGATTGAATGTTGATTGAAGTGTTAGATAATTTTTTTAGTATGTTACTAAAAAAAATTAAAACATTTCTGGTTAAAAGTATTTGTCATTATCACTTGATATTTCATAGTTTACTCCATTTCATGTATTTTTTTTCTCGTTGTTTTGTTGTTTTCTAAAAATTCTATTGATCACTGTTCGTTTGATATGTCTATTATCTAAATTGGACACAACTTTATGTTCTTATAATGTTTTTCATTTTTTTCCCAGTCATACGGATCTTCAAAATATTTTTGGTGTGAGTTATCAATATTTTCGGCAAACGTAATTTGAAGATTATTAAACAAAACCTACTATAAATAAATGTAATATCTTAAACTACAAAAGATATGTCTATTAAGATAGATTTGTATACTTCATGTCCCAAGTCATGCTGAGAACTTGGAGTTCTATAGGATAGACTCCACTTTAATTTCTTAACATTCAAGAATATATTTTAGTGAGTGTATAGAATTCACAATGTATTATTCTACTTCATAAGTGAGTAAATACAACATGCCTATTTCTGACAAGTCATGAAGTTCCATTGATGAAGCATCCAGAAGGGCTTCCAGAGCATCACTTTATTGAAGAATGATTTTCTAAAAGAGTCAACAATATTATTTATTTTTGTCCTTCTATAAATTTTATTTGAGTAACAACGTAACAATAACGAAAACAGGTGAATGTTTCACCTCACAGAAGTACACTGTCTCTTAAAAAAACCTATTTATGTTGTTGTTGTGTTTATTTATTAACGGTTATCACTAATACTGATTATCAAAAACTTTAATGGAGACAAAAATTATGTACAAAAATATGAAAAGTGATGTTTCATTGCTACATTAGAACATCACTCAATTTTAACAAGACAATTATATCATCAAACATATATTATGATAAATCAAAGAGACACCCCCTAATACAACCAAGGATACACTAGCCTTAGCGACACTTGATATCTGTAGTTTAAGTTAAAATCTCCTCAAGCTATGGTCTTGTAGAGCATAGAAACATGGTCTGAACATAACTCTTCTTGGTGTATGAATATGCAACACGAAACTATTTAGAGAATTGCTATAACTGAGGAAAACTTAACTGTAAAAATGGAAAAAGTTGACTGAGTGGATAAGTTGTGTATTTTGTAATTTAACTTACTGTAAAATGAAGTATAGAAGAATTCGATTGCAGGTTGAAATATAGTTCTACGTATTAAAGAAAAAGTTCAAAGTCTAATTAATAAATTTGCTGTAATATAAAAAAATGTTAGTTTCTATTGGTTAACAAAAAGGAAGAGAACTTGGAGCTTAGAAAGCATTGGAATGTATGGTTTGACAAAAACATAAAACCTGCCTAACATTGGTTTGTTTCGTTTCTTATATGCGCTGCGGGTAGTTTGGAGTTGCCGTAATGGCTGCTATAAAACAATTGTTGAACAGGGTACTGCACATATGTCAACAATCGCACTTCCATTTCAATTTCATCAAAATTTACAACAAATAGAGAAGAAACATGGGTATTGGTGTAGTACTACATATCCCTTACCATATGGCGAAAGAAGAGAAAACATTGCCTGAAGAATACTCTACTTGGGATTGATAAATAGGAAAAACACCAAACTTTTAGATAATGTTAAAAAAATAAGTGGAATATATATAGCTAACATTGTAATGTTGTTGATATGAGGGTTAAGATCAACACATTGAGAAGAAATAGGATGGAACTATTAATTGCAGGTGGCATGTTGTTTGGACCTTAGGGGTAATTAATTATGGATGCAGGGACTGGGTTCAACTTTCCCAAGTTTATATAGTTGCACCTGTTTTTCTTACAGGTCTTTATAAAATGGAATATAATTTTTCTAGTTTATCTAGGTTTGTTCACTCATCCTAATATATGTATTTATTATGTGTGAATATATAAGAGTAGGAGAGACTATGGAGTAAGAGTAGAGTAATGGGAGAGGAATAAATAGTAGGGCAAATAGCGGAGCTTATAAGAGGCTCGGTGTAGTAGTGATGTCAAAGAACGTTATGAACGAGCTGCAGTAGGTAGCGCGGGCTATGGCGCTATATAGAGTAAGCCGGTGGAGGGGCCCCTAAGAAGCGAAGGGGGAGAGATAGAGGAGGAGAGATGACGAGTGAGAGATATATATATTAGATATATCATATAGTATATATATATTAGGAATGATCAACAAACCTATGATGAAATTGGATAAAACAAATGTTATTGAGTTATAGACCTGTTGAAGAATTATAACAACTTATAACTTCGGTAAGGAATCCAGCCCTGCATCACTGAATGAGGGCACTATAGGTCCGAAACACATGCCAGACGCATCCCATTCCTTTTTAAATGTTGCTATCCTTTATATCATCAACGTTACAATGATACCTATATGTATTCCTATGTATAATTGATTCCTCCTTCACCATTATGAAAACAATATTTGTCCTCAAAATAAGAATTTTAAATGTGAACTCTTATTGAATAAAAATATCCTGCATGTGTGAAAAAGAATGTTCAAAATGGCAATCTTACACAAACTCTAAAAATAGTGAGTTCAACAAGGACATAATGATATTGGGATAAACTTACGTCAAAAAACTATTGAAACACCCTAAGAACTTTAGTAATTGGTATGCACTGAACAGGAAAAAAGAAATCTACTTAACCAAAGATAAGAACTTTAATGTGAAGAAGTAGCCAATAGGTGAAAGTGCGTACATAAGGAGAAAAACATTGACTAGAATAAACAAGGATTCATTCATCCGAGATAATAAAGTTGTAAACCTCGAGTAGCGGTAATGTTTATCAAGAAGTACGCAAACATTCAAAACCAAAGCTCCATTTTTCAATGTGATTAATAGACACTAAAATTCAAATGAAAGCAACACTCTACCTATATATAGAGGATCCCTTTTAGAGTGATAAAAGGGAAATCCTTCATCTCAATGCCTAACAAAGGTAGAGAGTCAATTAATAATTTTTTATGAGTCTATTACTAACAAAGACATTCTTATATGAATGGATTAAGACCAAGAAATCTCCTAAATGCTTCCAATATATTAGACCATAACATCACCCACTCATACAAGGGAAATTTAAAAAAACTTCAAAGCAATGGAACGACAAAGACATTTCAACAAAAAAAATATTATAAAGAAAAGTTGTAGAACGACAAGCAAGATAGCATACTAACTTAAGAGGACTCTTCAGATACTTTTCTCAAGCATATTATGAAGATACAATGAGAGGTTTTAGACTTCCTATGAGTTAGTAGTTGATTCCCAACACCTCGACCACATTGATCGTACGCAAGCTACCCAAATTCACTGATACAAAAATAGACCACTTAATAGAGGAGTAGTAACGCCACCCACTCCCATTGCAACTTTGAGAAATTTATCCATAATTAAAAGTATAATCGATTCTTTGGATGCAAATACATAGTTCTTTCCAAAAATGATAACAACTTTGTTATAACTAAAAATTCCATTATGAAATTGATACGGGGAAGATTTTTCCAGCTCGGTACCACGATAGGAACAAAGGAACCCGAGAAGGTACAGGCAAGGAGAGGGGAAAAGAAGAACAGGAAACAGGTAGCTGAAGAACAACCGAAAGCCAGAAGGGAAGGGGCGCCCAAAGCACCACTTTGTCCACGCCCCAGCTACCGCAGAGATTGCGGACATGAGTGAACCTAGGTAACACAAGTGATCGATTAGCTACCCTGCTGCGCATGATCATGAGAATACTAAAGTAATAAAATGGTGCGAAAGCTAAATACTACGTAAAAATGAAAGAGGGGAATACCCATATTATGAAAATGAGGATATTTGAAAAACAATGAGTTTAATACAAAAGAAATATTAATCAAATATAAGCTTAATCTAATTATTGTCCTGAAAATAGCTCTAAACTAGACTAGCAAACTGGGAACAATACCCCAGCTACAATCTAGAATAACTGAAAACTAACTGACTAAAGAATGAAAGAAATCAGGAGTGTACCCGTGGAGCAATTGCGTTGATCGGATGTGAGGAGAACCTAAACCATCATCCCAGAGAACAGTGTATTGCCGCAACGTATGCGTCAATACTGAAAGGTACTGAGATGTAGGATAGAGTTAAGTAAAGCTGAAAAAAACATAATGAACAAGCACAAAAACCAACTTAATAATCGGAAATGATGTGCGGATTTTCGAGCCAAGCGATGCACTGACCAATTATAACATGGTGAACCGGATACGACTATACTGATAGATGGTAAATGACAGAG
>JAKWJA010000320.1:0-65203 GCA_027704765.1 Solanum habrochaites
TACAACTGAGATTTTTGGTGCAAAGCTGTTCGTCTATATAGAAAAAATAATCAAGACTAAACATGTTCCAATATTGTTGGAGGGTCGAATTCGATATAATCGAAAAACTTGTGGAAGATTCTATATTCATGTTCAACTATTAAGTCTGATAGTTTCTTTATTGGATTGATGTCGAGCAACCAGTCTTGAACCGTTTAGTAGAGTTGACATGAGGGTTGATAAAAATGGTCAAAAAAGGGAATTTTGTAATTATTTTATGTATCAATAAATATATTTATTACTATAATGCAGCTAGCTAAAAAAAATTCTTATATAATTTTCTACTTTTTGTTATCAAATAATGTTTACTGAATTAAACACTCTTCTTAAATTGTGTTGCACGCAGGGCTAGTTGATGAGGTGCGGATATAAATTTCATTAAGATGCAGATTACACCAAAGGAAGCGACGGTTAATCGGTTTCCCTGAAATAGAAAGATTTTAAGGGAAGAAACAATTATAGACAGAGTGATGAATCAAAGCAAAGTGATTCTTCATGTTTCATTTCAAAGTATCAAGGAATACTGCAGTTAATAGTAACCAACTTGACAAGAGTCAATGATTAATCAGCGGGAAAATGTGGTCGGTGCACATATAATTGCTACGGACGTTTTAAAAGAAGAGAGAGAAAGAAAAAATCTTGACGAAGCATGGACGAATATTGTTTTGCAAACATGCCTATATATTGTGACGAGATTCTCAAAAGCGATCCTCACAATATTATTATTGAGTGTACATAAAACTTTCATTATCGCCATCTTTGTTTGGTCTCTTTATTTTTGATTATATTGCTTACCGTTGGAAATCGAATCTTACAAATATTGTATGACTATGACCATTATTTTATATATGTTATCTGTCTTAAAAAAATTTTATGTAAGATGAAAATTTATTTTAAGTTTCATCCAAAGCCCAAGCCCAGGTCAAAGTCCAAGTCTTCTATCTTTAATATCTATTAATACACAATACCTCGTACATAATAAATGAATCAGTCAAGATTAATAGAGTGATAAAATAATAAATCACATAATGTAACGACTGTTAGCGTTTTTTTGAGAGGAGAGGTTATATGGTAATAACTGTCTGGGTCGACGGATCCCACGACGGGACCGTCATAGGCGCACGGACCGTCAGAGGGTTTTTTGTCTGGTGTCCGTTCCCAAACACTTAGATATCCTGAAAATTTGAGTACTGAGGTATACTCTCCTGAACTTCCACTTGCAGATGACAGGACTGACCGTCGTGCACGACGTAATGGCATACGGACCGTCGTGGCACGACGGACCTTCTTTGGCACGACGGACCCGTCACAAATCTTTCCACAAAATTGATTTCTGACTCTGTGACGACTCAACGCATGACTGACCGTCACAGTCGTGACTGGACCGCAGAGGCTGCGTAACCTGACTGTGGCGGATTTCCCATTCAACTTTTAAGGGCGTTTTGGACTATTCATGCTTATAATTATAAGTTAGTGGATTATTAATAATTCAATTACGTGGGGTTAAAGGAGATAACCTCTGAAATAAAGGGGGTTATTTTTATCATCTCTATACTTAATATATGACAATTAGTGTCAAGAAAAAGGGTTTTGACTAAGTAAAGATGAAAGAACAAGAAAGAAGAGGGGAGAACGAAGAGAAGGGAGAAACGAAGAGAAAAGCCAATCATTGGAGAGTAAAGAATTTCTTGATCAACGATTTTTCGGCTGGAGGTAGGTTAGGTTTATGCTATTTTCATATAACTTCTTAATAGCGATGATATTTATTGGGTAATATTTTAAAGTCTTCTATATTCTTAAGTCTATGCTTCTGATGTGATTCTGTACATTGTTAATGGTGGAAAGATGAGGTTGTGAAGCTTAAAACAATCCCCTCTGTTACTTGATGAGGCCTTGGTATAAAAGAAGTCTTGATGAATTTCAAACAAATGGTGATGGATCGGGTTTCTCGTTTCGCCAGTCACCCAGATATTAATGGATCGGGTTGTCCACTTGCCGACACCAGTATCGTAGTATGGATCGTGTGTCACACGTTCCGACACAAGTATCGTACTGGATCGGAGTTTCACCCTTCCGACACCAGGATATCAGTAGTGATTCGGGTGCCACTTCCGACACCAGGATAGTAGGGATCGGGTGTCATGTTCCGATCACAAGTATAGTAGCAGAGGATCAGATTTGTCATTTCCGACCACCAGGGTAGTAAAAAAGAATAAATCTTTGATTTAATACTCATATACGCTAATTTGAAGAAAACCTTGTTCTTAAGTGAGTACGGTGGGAGCTTTATGTCCTCATCTATGTGTTTTGGTGTTTTGCAAATGATTCTTATCCTTTTTTTGCTATCACCTGTTTAAGTATTGGGTTGGTTTAATGTTATGGCTGATATATATTGCTTCCTATTTTGAGTTTGTCGATGAACTCTCATATTTGTGTTTTTGTACAGACCCTACTTGTATTTTTCTTTCTTGTTATTTGGTGGAGATCAACAAACGTCCATCGACTCAAATCGCTCAACCCGCAACTCTAAGCCAGACTTCAGCAAACTCAGATTTCAGGGTGAGTATTGTTTCCTAGCTCCGGACGGACTTTCCCTTTGCGCTTGCTGTCTTGTCAGTTCGCGGGGCATTGACCATCTCTTTACTAATTTTAGTTTTCTTAGATACTCTTGTTTAGAATTTGAGGATGATTTCTTGTTATGATGACTTTCCAGATTTTGGGGATATAATTGGATAAACACATTAGAAGTTTTTAATTGATTTCGTTAATAAGTTTTAAGTCTTCCGCATATATTCTGTTTATTATGGTTGAAATGTGGGATGAGATTTGTTGGTTCGCTCAATAAAGAGTAAATGTGGGTGCCACTCGCGGCTCGTTTGGGTCGGACAATAATGTCGGGAAGATTCCCCTACAGGATTTTAAAGAATAGAATCTTTAACTCATACTTAAAAATGTTTACATAGACAAACAAGATAATCAGTAAATTTGTATCTATCGATAATTATATACTCACCTAATTCTATCACGAGTGATTGAAGCTTGATGTCATAAATCTTATCTATTATTATATGGTGCAGAAGTTATATAAATACTCGTATTTGAAACTAGTTATCGATAATTGGTTCAACTTCCCTCTTATGGAATTAGATTTAGCAATTACAATGTGTTGTTTAATAGTTTAGCTTTGGCGCATTATCACTAAATATATTCCGTCAAAATATTATTGAGATCATTGTACATCTTCCTTTTGTAATTGATCCTCTAGTCGTTTTAGCAATTTTAAACACATTATTAATTAACCTTTTTAGTAGATTTTGTAAAAAATAATTTATCTACTTTATAAGATGAGTGACATATTTTTATATTTAGTAAAGAATTATTTTATTGCTACGAATACATAAAAAAAAAGGGAAAAAAAATAGAAAAAAAAAGCAAATAATACAATAAAATAAAATAATTAAAAAAAAAGGCAAGTGCCAAATGTTGAAGCGTCCACGGCTTTGGTGGGAACAAAAAAGAAGAAGGAACTATCTGTGAAAAAAAAAATGCAGATAATAAAAAGAAAGCAAGGGAGAAAGAAAAGGAAAAAGGAGGAGAAACAACGATATTTTATCTCGAGTATCAAGGTAATTATGCTTATCATTTCTATTAATTTTTTGTGTAACTAGATAATTTTTTAGGTTAAACTTGTATAATTTATACTATATGTGAACTTGGGGTTATAAATGTGTATAATTATTATGGTTCAATCTTGGACAATGATTACTTACTCCAAGATTAGGATTATTAAACATGGAACGATCAATATGATTTTGAACAGTGAAATTCAGTGGTTTAAAGCGATAATTTTGTAGTCCCGCCATTGACAAATTTTTGGGGCAGTGTTTCGTCTTTTAATTATTTTCATTTAATTATCATATTAGGATTCCAAAGTTTTGATATATTGAGATTGTGTTAAATCTGGTTGCATTATGATCTACTAAAAAATCATATATTATGTTATTCTTAGAATTAAGATTTTACCCTTAAACTTGAAATTTAAAAATATTAAATTTGTCAATGGTTGGGAATAAGATTTAGAAAATTTTATTTAAATTTGGATGAGTTTTGGGTCTCACTCTAGAGATCCTAGCAATATGAAATTTGTTTGTTTTCAAAATCATATCGTGGTTATTTATTTTAATAGATTTTATTGGTTTGGAAGTCCACCAAAAAGAGGAAGGCCCAAGTTTTGGAGTCCTGTTCGAACTATCTTGAGGCAATGGATTTTATAAACTATTGTTAAGTGGTATGGAATTCGTGTATTTCCTTGTGCTATCTGTTTTGGGAGTAATGGGACTTGGTGATCGGTTGACTTGTAACATGGATTAAATCTAATGATTAAAACAAAAGGTAATAAAAGGCCAATGTATAATGGGTTGTGTGGTGATTTGTTGATATGAAACTGATTTGAAAGGCTTGTTGATCATGTTGATGTTTGTTTGGTGTAATGTGTGATGTTATTAAAATAGTGATAATCCTTTTTTTTTTGTATGAACATGTCATTTGCATTATTTTGAGACTGATGGAAAGCCGTTATGGTGCATTTGAGAAGAATGAGAACTTAAAGCGGATGTAACCATTTTATGAGTGGACGTATCGCGCGCCGCGATGGATACTATATTCACGGGCAGTATCGCGCGCCGCGATGGTTACTATATCGGGGTTCTGTCGTGCGCCGCGACAGATGCATGGACAGATATGTCCCCCCTTGGTTTCGGACTGAGAGACCTAAGGGGTGTGTATCACTAAGTGTCAGACTGCATCATATACTGACATTGCATTCCATTGCATTCACCATACTTATCTTGGTGAACTTGTTATTTGTGTTTTGCTTATCTTGTTATTGACTTCTGCAAATTGTGTGATTGATGATTACTGAGCTTGTTATTAAGGATTTGTAATTTGTTGAATTGTTTGTTGTTGAGGGAATGTAATTTGTTGAAAGGTTTTTAATCGAGGATATGTAATTTGTCCTGAATGTTTGTTGTAGAGTACGTGGCTTTAATATGACTGTTAGGTTAGACTGAATTTATCGGTTGTAACTGTGGAGGTTCGGTTGGGGTTGTAATGAGTACCCGTATTTCATCCCTTAGTCTTGTGTTTAGAGAAGACAATTTACTTACTGATAATCCGTGTGGTTTGGTACTCCACCCCTTGCTTCTACAAATTTTGTATGGTATGAGCCTGGATTTTTGTTGTACTTCTCATTCTCTTCTTTTCCTAGGCCTTCTTTTTGGAGAGTTTTCAGGTAGCTGTTTACAAATCCCCGCAACATCCTTTCCTTCTCCTTAATTATGCTCTTGTTCTATCTAGAAACAAGTTCAATTTGAGAACTTGATTTTCTTTTGAATTCATTATATACTTTAGAGGCTTGTACACGTACAACCAGATTTTGGGGTATAATGTAAGTCGATAGTAAATTTCCGCCATTTTATTGTAAATAAGTTGAGTTTTAGGTTTTAGCTGACTTTGTCTTGGTGGATAAACAAATGCCATCACGTCCTTTTGGGTCGCGAGAAATGGTTCAGAGCCCCCCAGGTTCATAGGTCTCACGTGTATACAAGGTTGAGTCTAAATAGAGTCTTGAGGATACGTAGGAGACGTTCTGTACTTATACTTCATATGCTATAGTGACTTTTAGGGAAGAATCTTCACTTCTTGTATCTCTCTCTGCGTACTTTGAGATGCGTTTTTTTATTCTTATAGCTTCACTACATTCCTCTCATTTATGTGATGACTCGTGCGTAGTTCCTCTATTAATCATTGATGTTCGTGTATGGGTTGGATGTTAATTAACCTGATCTTAAGGTGGAAATAATATATTTATGAAGGATGTGTATCCTATTGTTGAGGGGGTTAGTAGGTTAAGTTACGATAGAAAAAAATAGTACTTCTGGTGGTATAAGAATATCTTGAGTGGTTTGACAATAAGAGGTTTAAATTTAAAAGAGTTACTAGATATGAAATAGGGTAATCTTGATATAAATTTAGTTTGAGATACTTTTCAGAACATTAATATGGGTTGCCTTAGTGAAATGATGTTGCCCCAATTGAGGTCCAAATCTCTTTTGTGGTTTCCATATTTAGTGGTATATCAAATAGGTCAGGATTCGACTATAACAATTGTACTGCTATTTTTACTTGGTAGAAGTATGTATTTTATTACTTTTGTTATCGGCCCTGCCCTATGAAAGAATACACATATGCTTTGGGCCTAGATATGAGAGCGAATTTATAATATATTAAAGTCCAGTCGATAGGTAGAAATGTGGTGGCTATTGGGGGTACGGACCTTTTCGATAGATATGATGTGTTTCTGTGGTGGATCTAACAGTTTTGCATGATGTGGGTACTACTGTTATACTGAAAAACAGATACACTTGATTATCAAGTGTTCAGACGTAACTATTTAGGAATTATCATTTTATCACTGCTCATAAGTAAGATATATGTGCATTCATATTTGAGAAACCAACTAGCTTGTTAATTGAATGATGGGGTTAAGCGTGTGTATAAGGAAGATTTTAATGGTGGATTTTTGATACGGTATTAATGTGTTAAGTTAAAAAGTGTATCTCGAGAGTTCTAAATGAGGACTGGTGATTCGTTCTTAATTGTCTAAAAAAAATTGATAGATACCATAATGACAAGTTTATTAGGAAAAAAAAGGGTCTTAGTGATCTCTTGGGTGAATTGAAATTGGAGATTGTTAGTAGAAGACTGTGTATAATTGTGAGAAAGAGTCGTGGATTATTACATCAGCTATGTTTTTGACAATGTCTGTTGATTGGTGAAGAGGTTGAATTCGTGGTAATGCAAGGACAACTAGGCATGATGATAATAAGGTTTTTATATAATGAACATGGTTATAATGCAATTATATAATAAGGTCTGTTGGGTAAAATGGTTTTTGTAATGGTAATGACTGACTTTTTAGTATGAAATTTGTTGCTACTATTTGATAAGTAGTTGATTTTAATGATAAATTTTATGAGGAGTTGGGATGTCGCTCTAAATAGCATTTAGCAGAGCCTAAAGTGATAATAACAAGGATAGCGGGATGTAGTTTAGGCTTTAGAAAAGAAGTGACAGCATGGATATTTTTTTCATATTACAAGCTAAAGAGGTATTTTAAAAGGAATTGAGAATTGGGTTCAGAGATAGAAGATTTAATCCGCTTTGCTTTGGTTATGCTAATCGTTTCACGAGTTCATTAGATTGGTAAAAATATATTGGATAATACTTGATAAAGCAGTGTACATATGTTCAGCCAACTCGAGTATGATTTATCAATTTCTTTTTGTGGATTTTTGAGTTTTTGATAAAAGTATGGTTGAATTTTTAGTGGAGCATATCATAAGATCGATAAGAGACACCAATGATAGGCGAAGTCGTTATTCATAGGGAAAAAAAATATTCAGGTAGAGTTAATGTTGATAGATAAAGGATTGTGGTTTACATAGTTTTCGGTTCAAATTTCCAAGTTTTTCATGGTGATTTAGGTTTTGGTAGTGTGCTTTGTCGAAGTTATGAATAAGTAAGGTAAGAATGATGATTGCATTAGTTTTATTGAGAATTTTAAAGAACATGTACAATGTTTGGATCGTAGAGTTTGTCCACTTCTTTTGATTGTTAACGGCCTAAGGCAATTATTTCTCTAAAGGATTTTGGTTTACAATTATAATGGATGTTTGATCAAAAAGGATAAGTGTAATCCAGTCAGCGAAAGGAAACAGAGAATGGTTGTCTTGAAGTGTTTCAAGTACTTTAGAATTTTATGCATGGAAAGAATCTAAGAAAGTGAAGGAATAAGCCTCTCGTTCAACCATTGGTTGTAGTTAGAGGATTTTATTGATTTTTTTTGCCTATGAGTATAGATATGACCTGAGTATTAACTAGTTCTTACAAACTTACTATGAAGTTATCCTAGACTTTTCTAAAGGTTGAGTTTTGTTGTTGCATATAACTAATATGTGGAAGATTTTAAGTAGTTATGTCGATCTAGATTTTTCAATTTTAAAATGATAGATCACTTACTGATGTGAGTGGTGTTGACCTTTTACATAATTATGAGGAATTTGAGGGATTGGAAATTTTTGTTGATAACCCTTGTATAGACTCTTATTTATCTGTGATACTTAAATGGAAGAGAGAGAGAGAAGAAGTCATAGTTCAAAATTTTTTGGAGTTATAATTTATTTGCTAAGATCCTTTGATACTATGTGATGATTTGCTAGTGAGGTAATGGATGTTGTGGTTATGATTTTGTTGATATTAAGAGTGTTGACTTCCGTGGAGTATTGTAAGAAGTATGTGGATTTGACAATCTAGTATGTGAAGATTGTAAACGATATCAGGCTAGTTGAAATGTGGGTAGCCTAACAAAAAAAAAATCTTATATTGAGTCATTTAACTAGAATTTTTTTTTGTATGTTATACTATGAAAAGAGTATCTTATGTTATCCGCCTTGATTTCTGTACATTTTTTAAGTAACACCTACTTTGATCACAAACACAAAGTTTTAGAGTGTGATTCGTTCCATATACTCGATGTTTTTCTACATCTAGGGTGGAATTCTATGTGGATCGATGTACCGATCCTCTTATGTCTTCGTAATAGGGTAGGATCCTTGGTTAGAATTGTTCCACTTCAGTTATGACATATTTATGTTGTTTAAAAGATTATAAATCTATCATTATTTTTAAAATTGCCACAACTTGCTTATAGAACTTTACAAAAGAGCTTTCATGAATGTTAACGGTTACCACAGTGTTGTAAAGGTTCTGCACCTAGCGTGTTAACCAATTGTAGGGTGCTTACCGTGATATGGTTCTTCATTGTATTAGAATAGTTTGATATCTCTTGAAGTATTCGATTTCTAAAGATCAGATTTTTATGTTTAAGCTCATAAAAGTTAGGTTGTGCAAGGGAATCTTGATAAGGTCTATGCTGGTTTGGTGTAACAGGTTATGTGATCGTTGATCCAGGTTTTTTTCACCTTCAGATTTTAGAGTGGGTATGATTCAGAACTTTATCCTTGTTATGTGAGAAAAGATTTGTTATGATAATTTGTTATGTTTCTAGTGGGTTTCATTTAGATTGGGTTTTTCATTCGTTTGGTTTTAATGGCGTGATATGTAAATCTTCGAAGTTTCATTCAAAACTCCCGTTCTTGGTATTTGATATTTTAATGGAATGTGATAAGATGAAATTTATCACTTCGGAGAGTTGAACACGACTTTGAAAATCATACCTCAAGTGTTAGGTCGTGTTAGTTATTCTTCCTTCGCCTACTTTATGTTCGATGACGAACATGATTTTTAGTGTGGTGGGATAATGTAAGTGACCCCTCTTAGGTCGTTTTAGAAAATTTTTAACCATCATTTATTATATTAACCTTTTTAGTAGATTTCTTGGTAATAATTTATTTGACTTATAGATGAGTGACATATTTTTTAGATGTAATAAAGAATTATGTTATAACGAAGACTTAATAACAAAAATGGAAAGAAAAATGAAAAAGAAACTCCAATAATAAAATAAAATAAACTAATTAAAAAAGGGCAAGTGCCCTAAAAAAGTGTTTAAGCGCAATAACGGCTTATTTGGGAAAAAAAAGAATAAGGAACGATCTTTACAAAAAAAACACAGATAGAAAAGAACGAAAGGGAGAAAAAAAGAAAAAGGAGTGAGAAACAACGATATTTTTATCTCGATGTATCAAGGTAATTATTCTTATCCTTTTCTATTAATTTTTTGGTTGTAACTAGGAATGAAATTTTTAGGTTAACACGTGTATAATTTATACTAACTATGTGAACTTTGGGTTTATAAATGTGTATACGTATTATGGTTCAATCATTGGACATATTACTCTAAGATTAGGATTATTAATAGCGGAGATAATATGAATTGGGAACATTGAAAATTAGTAAGTTTTTCAGGAGATAGTTTTTGTAAATTCCGCATGATTGTTGGGCAGTTAGTTCGTTCTAAATTATTTTCATTTATTTATCATATTAGAATCAGTTTTGATATATGATATATGTGTTTTTAATAGTGGGTGGCAATTATGATATATTAAAATTTAATAATTTGTATTCCGGAGAATTAAGATTTAACCTTAAAACTTGAAATTTCAAAAATATGAAATTTTGTCACTTTGGTTGAATAAGATTTAGAATTTTTGTTCTAAATTCGGACATGAGTGATACGCTCAACTTACTTCTCCAAATAAGAAGTAAAGCGGTCGCGTCAAGTAAATAACCCAACTATGAGGTTGGGATCGTTCCGCACGATGAAAATAGTCTAACTTAACTCAACTTTGTTTACTATTGTTTCGGGGTTTGATAACTTCTTAGAAAGTAAAACATAAAAATGGGGGTTTGTATTTCCTAATTATAAAAAAATAACTAATAAATTTAAAGAGACCTAACAGTTTTTAAACTTAACGTTGTGTTTTTAAGTCAATTAATCAAGGTAACTAGGGTTTTACGTTTTCCCACAGGTTCTAAATTCATAATCCTAACTATAACAATTCTTTCCTAGTATCTTGCATGCAAATTGGATAAGTTATGTATTTCTAAACCTTGTGTTGTCATCTAGAAAATTCACAACGCACCCTTGGTCCGGCTAACGGGTGTTCTTTCTCAAACCCCTTAATCGTTACCAGTACCATCAATATTAAGCACCGTATTCGATATTTGCTAAGTATTACCCTCGTACCAATCATACTAGCCTATTAGATATTCTACCCTAAATCTATGTTATAATTCCTTTTCCTATTATCTACCCCTTGGTCCGACATGTAGCATTAAGGCGAGTTTTTTTTTTTTCTAGACGTTGATCATTCCTTAAAAAGACTTCTAAGGGAAAGAATATTAATACACATGGCAAGACACTATTCTAGAATTGTTATTTTTAAGCTGGTTTAATCTCATGTATTTGCCGATGGTTCCCACAACCTAGTTTGGATTTTAGTTTACTCATAGCCATAAACACAAATTCAAATATATCAAATAAGAATTCATTGTACTTACTTCAATAGAAAGAATAAATCCAAACGGTTGCTTGATTAATCACCAAAATCACTTGGCCAATCAATGATAATCCTAAAATCTCACACTAATAACAAAGAGTCTTAATATGATGTCTAACTAATCTGGTGTCTAACCTCAAAAAACGTAGGTTGGTTCGAACTATGGTTCTATAAAAATAAAAACCTAATTACACAAGAATTCTAATAGCTGGAATCTGCCAAAACGCCGGCTTCGGTCGACGGACCTGTGACGGACCGTGTGGTCATGATGGCCCGTCATTTGACTCCGTCCGTCCCATAATACTTGTGCACTTTCTTCTGCTGCTCTTCCTTCGTTCCCCCCCTCGACGGTAGATAAGGACGGACCGTCATCGTCACCACCCCGTCAAGGGGTCTTCGTTACAAATACTTCAACTCCTCGGAATCTGGGTAATGGAAATCACTTCTCGAACTCCACGACGAACTGCAGAACGGATCGTCATATACATGAAGGACCGTCGCAATCTCCTTAACCCACACTTGGTCAGATTCCCCCATCTTCTCCTTCAAGCACTTCTGCTCTTCTACACTGCCCACCCACGATCGTCACAAGCAGACGGACCGTCATCCAGCTCTGTAGGTGGTCTTTTCTTTCTCCATTTCCTTCTCTCAAGATCTCCGCATTTGGGCCTTTGGGACAGATTTCCTGCAAAAGAAGTAGAAACTTGTATAAAAATTAGCACAAAAAGGCTGTTGGAGACGCACCTAAACTAACGAAAAAGTATTAATTATACGCGTGAAACCACGGTAATCAACCACACCCTCAACTTATATTCGTTGTTTGTCCTCAAGTGACAGCACTATGACTCACTACACAATCTTGTACAATAGTATCCACGTTTAATCCTTGCAATCATTTGGCTACATCCCGATTAATCTCATTAAATCTATGCATGCCTACTCACTATTAGCTTGAATTTTTTTTTGTGGGGATCATATCATGCCACATACTCACCATGCATTAACACCTATCCTCTTTCAATCTCTCACCGAGGGCTAACAATTCTGCTATTGCAACTATGTCCCCCTCACTTTAAACAAAATCCCTCATTTTCACACATGATTTCAGTTGATTATAAGGCTTACATTTTCAACACTCGCTCCAGACAAAGTCACACTCATTCATACCTATTGCCATAAGCTTGCCCTTATTTTCACTGACCTTAAGTTCGCTATACACTCTAGGATCACGATAGTACTTTTTTTAGCTTGTAACATAGGATCAGGGGTCAGCTAGGTAACTTTTTAGGTATCCTTAGGACTTTTTTGCCCTCCTTGACTATCGGCTAACTTCCCTTTTAAATCATTTATCGTCGCCCAGTTTCTCCTACTCTTTCCCTTTGCTCAATTTCACTTCTTCTTCTTTCTTCTTTGTGTAAGTTGACCTCTCGTCTTTCTTCTTTCTTGTTGTAATTCTTTATCTTTTTCTTTTTTTTCTTACTTTTCTGTCATCTAATTCTGAGTACTTACTTTTGTTCTTTCTCTCGCTTTTTGTTTCTTTCAAACCCACTGTCCAGACCAGAGCTCCTCATAATAGCCACCCTTCTACTCATGGCTTTGCCATAAAGTCAAGGTAACATAATACCCAAAGTTGGGCTCAGTGCCAACACGAAGGTGTTTACTGTATTAGCCACCTCAACTTATTATTTTGGCATAAGCTATGTGCACATGTCCCAGGAGGGACCAGGGCAACATAAAAGAATTTGTTTCCCCCCGAAATTATTAGTTAGGGTGAAAAAGAAAGGTCCTAATTTTAAGCTCATAATTTGGATCAAAGAAGATAAAATTCTTCGGTTTTTCTTTTTTTTGGGTTAGACATGGGCTTTCTTGAATAACGGCCCTATATCCTTTCCTATTTGTTTGTTACAGACAACTTTCTTTTATCAGGACTAACCAGGCAAGTTCTCGCTCAGTACCAAAGTGGACTATTCAAATTTCCTCACACACACTTGACACATGTCATCACTATACCAAGATTATTACGACACTAGTTTCGAATTAAAGACTTAGGTAAATGGCCAACATGGTGTAAACTCTATTTCATGCTTAGAGCACACAATTGTCAGTTACATGCCAGTCATGCATTATTTCATTTTATCAGGATATCATTTTAAGCCATCATGCTCTAGAATTAACTATTGTACAAAGTATAAACCATGGAATGCGCCGGTTCACAGAAAAAGTATCAGTCTTTGGGGAAAAAGAACTTAGGAAAGAAAACCCAAAAGAGGATAGTGATTTGGGGCACTCAGACTTTCACCCTAAAACACTCACTATCCATTTAACCCCACCACCTACCCCACCCCCACCAAAAACAACATGCAATTTTTTTTTGGGGTCCCCACTGCAATAAAAATGTAAATACTAGAGTGGTAGGTGAAGCCAACTGTGCGCAAAGCGCCGTCGATCACAAGATGGTGGGTTCGGATCCCCGGAACCCACAGTCCCTCTGTAATCTGAACAAGCCCTCATTGCGTCCTCACAAATAACCTCCCCATCAGTAGTGCCGCTAGAGAATATCTTCAGTGCGGGATCTAGAAAACGCCCCAGCCGCTTAACTCTGACGCTCTCATCCGGTGCGTCCGCTCCGTCAGCAAGTGAGGCTCTCTCCGCGCAGCCTCCATTTCTCGGCGCTCCTTCTTCTTTGCTTTGCTCGCGCCTCATCCTCTGCTCGACGCCCTAACGCTCTTGCCATCTCTCGAGGGGTAGTGGTGGAATTTCTGGAGTGGTAAACAAGGGCCTCTAGCACGTATCCTTAGCATGCTACGACAGAAGGGGCCTCAGACTCCGCACCCTTGCCGCTAGGATCGTGTCGATGTCTGCACGAAGATTGTCGACTGCAGCCTGAAGAGTCGACCAGTTCCACCTGAGGGGCTGTTCGGGCTAACCAAACTCCTCAACTCAAATGAAGTCCAATGCTGGTTGACCTCAGCAATCTTCCTCTCTTGTAAACTGCTGCACTTCCTTCTAGACGGTGCTTCAGACTCTGTAATTCGACTTTTGCATCCACTGCTGAATAGGGTGCAGAAGGGTGGCCATTTGTGCCTCTAGTTTCTTGACCCTACAAGAGGGACCAGTAACGGTAGAGGGGTCCCTTTTTGAGAGAGGAAGGCTCGGGGCTGTGCTACTACCCAGGATAGACTCGACCGGGGTATGTAATGGACGCCTGTGTAGCTGTGCGGGCCTGGGACTAACCGTGTCGCCAGATCATCCGCAAGTTGGTGTGGGCATCTCTGGACTGGTCCCCTACTATGGGCGTCAACTCATTGGCCTCGTCATCTGTGAGGCTGACGATCAACATTACCCTGCTGGGTCTTCACTTCTATGTACCATAATGGCACACCTGCAGAGACCTGCAAAGGGCAAAGATCTGCCACGGAAAGGGGTAGGTGGTAGGGGACCCACCCTTGAATGCCCTCTCGTGCATGACTGCCTGGAGAGCCATACGTAGTCCCCCTAGCCGTCTATCATCAACATCCACCCCATCAGCAACTGCTCGATCCCAAGTGACTATTTTTATCAGCAGCTGTAGGGAAGGCAGTGACGAACGAGCAGCCCCAAAAACTTTGCGACGAATGTGTAGGTTGGCCTTCCTTGATGGCCCCCTTCTGCTCGGTGACCAATCGGCACCCTCTCCGTCTAACGATAGGTGTAGGCCATCCACCCTGGTGGTCTCCTCCCTCAGTTGTCTGGCTTCTCGCAGGAACTGTCCATCCTCACTATCTGCCAGCGGTAGTCAAACTAGGCAGTGGTGGGGTCCGATTAGCATCTGCGCACAAACTCTCGCCGTATAGGGAACGCGTCGGATGGCTGGCAGGGAAATGTCAACCCTGCACCCCTGGACGATCGAACCGCCCTTTCGATCTGTGATTGGGAGAAACGCTACGTAAGACGCGTTGAATCTCGGACCCTCTCCCTCGCTGTATCTTCCCAACGACGTGCCCTTTCCACCTAAGTAAGCGATTCCTGGTGAAGAGGTTATGAATCTCTCCGGCATCGTGGGGAAGGCTCCCTGTAAGTACCCTCCGCTCCAGGGTGAGTGCTTTCGAGTCATTACTCTTACATCGTTCAAGTAACTTCGGCGTCGGAGAAACTTGAAACTGGTCCGTCGACACACACAACCACCGGTTAAGCTGGTCCATCGGCTGGGGTGGGGACCTGAACAGGTGCACATATGTAAGTCTGAATTGTCAGCCTCATCAGACGAGGCCGACGCTGCAGACAACAGTGGCGGGTGCGGGAAACCCTCTGCATAGCCAGAAGCATTCTCGACCAAGGATCCTCCTAAGGAGCCAGACACGCTCCTTCTCATTTGGGCCGACCCAGATGGTGTGCCGGTATGTGCGCTCCTCATCATACTGGGAGGCAGTGACTACGCCGGATGCCACCCGTCTTGGGTGTAGCCTAGGGGCCCGTGCAGCACGCGATGGGGGCGGAGGGTCTTTGGGGCATGTAACTCAGGGTCCCGCTCACTTAGGCCCGATGACCATGCCGGACAGACGGTGCACATCCTAGATCGCCCTCTTGCATTGGTGCGGTCTTGCTTGGGTGCCAGAGTCGATAGTACCCTGTAAAGTAAAAGGCACTATTAGTATGAAACGTAGTAGCAAGCAAGACAGGCAAGATATAGTTAACATTAAACTTTTTGAAAGAGTGTTTAGTAATATTGGAAACTGTATAAACACGAAGGGACCGATGATGGCTTCGTCGTGGCTATGACGGACCGTCAGAAGTTCCTTCGTGTATGTCGAAAATACTTAGTCCCTATGTAATCGATCAAGAACCCTGAGAGGGGTCTCCTGACCATCATGAACTTTCGAGCATGGACCGTCGTGAGTACGCGGTCCCGTTCGTAAGAGGTCGTCGTAGGACACTTAGAAAATGTTTGGGAGACCACTTATCAGTGGGGTCTTGACCATCATCATGTAACGGTCAAGCAGGATGAACCGTCATTATTAAGACGGTCCGTCGTAAGAGTCCCTCGTAGGACCTTAGAAAATGTTGGGAGCCCCTTATCAGTGGGGTCTCGGACCATCATGATGACGGTCAAGCAGGACGGACCCATCGTAAGAGTCCTTCGTAGGACCCTTAAGAAAATTTGGGAGACCTTATTCAGAGGGGTCTCTGACCATCATGACGGTCGTGCAGAATGGGACCGTCCGTGGTATGAACGGTCGTCCGGTGACACTTAAGAAATATTGAGAGACCCATTAGAACCGGGTCTCTGACAACAATCAACGGTTGTGTAGGACGGACCGTCGTAATACGACTGTTCTGTCCACAACGTGTCGTTTGGTGGCAGGGTGCTAGGGCTGTGGAACGAACCCTACGACGGTCCCGTCGTGTGTGTGACGTCCGTCATCCGGGTCCCACGTTCTAAGTGAACAGTGTCGAACACATGTTCCCCTAAGCAACCCCTATGAACACCACAGTTCTTTTAGTGTTGTGGACCTATAAATTTGTTCTATCCCAACTACCTTAAAATAACCAATGCACATCAACCTATGCTTAGGGTTATCGCCATGCAAAATTCGAACATTTTGGAGCCTAGATTTAGACATAATCATATCAAGGAAACAATTACAACTAAGAATTAAGCTAATAAATACTAACTACTAAAAAAAAAGTCAGATAAATGAGTATAATTTAGAGACACATACCGTTTAAATGGAGAAAACACAAGTGGAGAAATAATTCAGGTGGCAAGTATGATACCAATAAGCAAAGCAACACCCACTATTAGATCATAATTAATAAGGTTTGGGAAGGATTTTTGGGGCAATATCATTGGGGGAAATGTGGCAGTTGAAAAGAGATGGATATGAAGGAATTTGGAAGTAATGGGGTGAATATGGAGGGGGTGGGAGTAATATAAACTATCAGCTTTTTGAAAAGGGTCCCATCCCGGTCGGGTCGGTAGAATTCATTAATCACGCGACGGTTCCCCCGACGACGGTACGTCCGTCTCGATTGTTAAAGACGGCCCTCGTGTTCCGTCGTGTGTGCCCCTAATTTCAAATAGTAGAAAAACGTCCCTGCGACGACGGATGCATACGATGGTCCGTCGCATGCCCGCACGTCCGTCGATGTATCCTTTAGTGGCTGTTGCGGAGTAAGTTTTCTGCATAATTTCCTTTTTGATGTGTCCCTTCGAATTTAAAACCCCTTAGTATAAAAATGCTATCCTACTAAAAACAATGACAAGTATTGGGTTGCTCCCAACAAGCGCCTTATTTATGTCGCGGCACGACTGGGGCCACTTGATTAGCTCCAGACTTCATCAAGATGGTAATGCCTCGATCAGTTCATTCGCCGATCATCATGCCCGAGATAAGATTTTTTTATGCGCTGTCCTTTCAACCTTGAAAACCGCACAGCCCTCCTTAGTTTCCAACTCAACTGCTCCATGTGGAATAGTTTGGTACTCGTGTAAGGACCAGTCCATTTGGACTTGAATTTTTGCCCTGGAATTCAAGCGCAATCTGGAAATTGAATAAAAGCACCAAATCCCCGCCATAAACTCTCGTTTTTTTCATTTTTTTGTCATGGTAGTTCTTCATCTTTTTCTTTGTATGGGTGAGCTTTCATATGCTTCAGGCGAAATTCATCAAGTTCATTCAACCCATTGCATTAACGTTGCTCTGCAGCTTGCTCCAATCCATTTTTAACTTCTTCATAGCCCACAGGCTTTTTTATGCTCAACTCAACCGGAAGATGAAACGCGTTCCCATATACATTGGTATGAGACATACCAATGGGAGTCCGTATATGCGTCGCTGTAGGCCCAAAGAGCATCCATCAAGCCTCCTTGACCAATCCGTTCACTAAACGTCACTGTTTTGGACAATACTGTTGATCTCTTGGATTCTCGCACACTTCAACTTGCCCACTAGTTTGAGGGTGGTAGGAGTGGCCACAATTATGGCGAACCCCATATGTTCTCCATAACCCTTTGAAATAATCTGTTGCAGAAGTGGGGACCCCCATCACTAATAATGCCCTTTGGGGTTTTTTGCCAAAACGAGAAATATATCTTTTTTCAAACATGTCAAAAGTGCACTTTTCCCTTCATATGTTTTTGGAGGGCTATGGCTTCGACCATTTTAGATACCTAATCAACTGCTACTATAATGTACTTCATCCATGAGAACTCACGAAAGGTCCCATAAAGTCATACCCCAGACATCAAACAAACTCATCACAAAGGGTTTTTAGAGGGAGCTTCTGCTTTCTTGAAATACCGCCATCCTCGTTGGCATCCTTGTACATTCGTTGCAAACCCTGACGATCTTGAATGAGAGAGTTGGCCAATAGTAACCCTACATTTTATATCTATGTGAGCGGTTCGGATACCACTGTGGAAATGTCCACCCGGAAGGAATGGCATGCTCCAACCACAGTCCAACATCTCACATTCTGGCACACACGCCGAATAATCCCATCGCACAAATCCTATCAATATGGTTCCTCATCCAAAATTACCTCTCTTCACATCCGTACATGAACTTGTTTCTTTTGAATCAAAGGAAAAATCTGGTGAACAATAATCACTTGCCAGATAGTTTGCAAAATCTTCGAACCATGTGATCAAGTCTTTTAAGCGGCTCATACCATTTTTTCATCGGGGAAAGGTATCATCAATGTCCCTTATATCCCCTAACTCCTCATAGCTTCATCCTCTAGACTAGATAAGTGATCAGCAATTGGTTTTTTCAGTTTCCTTTTTCTATCCATCACTTCAAGTCAACTTCGTGTAGCAAGTAACACCCAACGAATCAGCCTATGTTTTCATCCTTTCTTTGCAGCAATATCTCGAATTCTGAGTGGTCAGTCTGCACTATAACCTCTATACCGTAAAACCAAAAAATCGGAGCGAAATTTCTCAAAAGCACACACTACTACTTCTAGGATTTCTTGCTCCAGTAACGTGTAGTTTCTTCTGAGCTTCTTTAGGGCTTTACTAGCTAAGTAATGGGGTGAGGATTTTGTTTTTCCTTTGGGTCCCATACTACCACAAGAGCTACCCACCAACCCCACTAAGCATCGCACTTACCTCAAATGGACTGCTCCAATCTGGGGAAATTAGTGATAGGCGCAAATACCAATTTTTCTTTAAGTTCACCGAATGCCTTAAGACAAAATTCATCAAACAAAATTTCATCTTTCTCCAGCCAGTTTGCACAATGGGTATGCAATCTTTGAAAAAGCTTTTGAATGAATCTTCGGTAAAAACCTGGCATGCCCAAGAAAGCTTCTCACACACAACCTTTCACAGAGATTGGTGGGGGCAAGTCTCTCTATTACCTCGACTTTAGCCCTCGATCAACCTCTATGATGTATGCCCTTGTCTGAAATGCGATGACCCCAACACAATACCCTCTTTTACCATGAAATGACACTTTTTCCAGTTTTAAGTACTAAATTGCAGGCTTCACTTTCTTAAGACAACCCTCATATAAATTTGGTCAAACACCACCGCTCGAATGAATCACTGACCACAGAAAAAATCATCAATAAAACTTCTATAGTCTCCTCCACCAGTCAGAAAATATTTGACATCATACATCTCTGAAGGTTGCGGGTGCATTTGCACAGCACCCAAACGACATTCTCTGAACGGCAAAGGTCCCTATGGGACAAGTGAAGTGGTTTTCCTCTTGATCTTCTGGTGAAATAGAAAATTTGATTATACCCCGAATACCCCTCAAGAAAACAATACCAACCCTTTCTAGCAAGTCTATCCAACCTCTGATCCATGAAGGCATAGGAAAATGATCTTTTCTCAGTCCATGAGTACAGTTTACTGTAATCCATACAACACCCTCCATCCAGTAACCGTCTCATTGGAACCCAATTCATTCTTTTTCATTGGGGACCACAGTCATTCCCCCTTTCTTAGGTAACACACTTGAACCTGGCAATACCAACTTCTATCGCTTTGGATAGGTACCTACCTACCGATAACCCCGGATCCAACCACTTGATGATTTCCTTCTTTTCTTCACACCTCGTTGCATAGGAGGATTCAAGCGTCTCTGTGCCTCACTCTTCGGCTTTGTGATCAGGCATGAGTTGATTTTTATGATAGCCAATACCATGAGGGATCCCAATAATGTCGGCAATGGTCCAACACCCAATAGTTCTTTTTTCAATCAACCTTTTTAGTACCATCACCAAACTTCTTAACCTGTTGTTCTTCCAGGTCTGATGCAATATTACCCTTACCGGCAAACTGTCACCATTTCTAAGAATTCATACCTAAGATGAGGTGGTCGAGCTTTCATTCAAAACTTTTGGAGCTTCCCCTATCGATGTTTCCGCCGGTTGGGGACTCCGCGATTTTTCATATCAAGGCTCCAATTTCTTCGGTTTTTAACCGAACATCAACTCGTCAAGAGCGGCACTACTGACTCATACTTCTCAATGCACATCACCTATCAAAGCTCATTATTACTGCCCGCTATTCTCTACACTAGCGTTCTTCTATTTGGTGGTCTCAGATGTCTCAACCCCTGTTGTAGGATATAACAATCCGATTATACTCACCACTCTGCCTCATGGACCTACAAAACATTAAGGTCACTACTTACTCAATTTCCAACCGAAATTTCTCTGCCCTTTTTCCATGTCTACTAAGTCTCTTCCCCGTAGCAAGGTATTGCCCTCCCACTAATAATGGGCACTTCAAAATCGAACGTCGCAATCAAGAATAACAAAATCTTCTTGAATATGAATGACGTCCACTTTTACTGCAACACGTGAGTAATCCCTATAGGTTTTTACTGTTCGTCAGCCATCACTAGTAGTACCCACATCGTAGTGGGCTTTGGGTCACCCAACCCAACTTCTTGTAAATGCGAGAGGGGCATGATATTTAGGGATTGCCCCTAGATCACATAAATACTTTCGCAAAATGAATAGCCCGCTTGTAACAAGGAATAGTGAACGCCCCCGGATCTTCTTTCTTTGTGGACCAGAGATCTTGTAGCAATAGCACTACAATGTGCATTCTATCAATCATCCTCCCAAAAGTTACCGATCTTTCTTTGTGACCAGTATCCTTTTCATAAATTTGGCGTAACCGGCATTTATTCTAAGCTTATACCAAAGGGGACATGTGATGAAATTTTGCTTCAACAATTGTTATATAAACACCGATATTTTTGCCATCCTCGGTCTTTTTCAATATCTTTGAGGAATGGGGTGGTGGCCTATGCATAGGAGTTACACCTTTTTAGCACTTCAGCATCTTTTGCAGTGTTGAATACTCTAATTCAGCATCAATTCTACCACTTTATCAATTCGTTGTCACAACCTTATTCTCATCAGATTGGCATAGGTGGGTCAATTGGTTTGCGTACCACACCACGAGTAGTAATTGCCATACAATCTCCATCATTTTTTTCAAGATTTTGGACAGTGTTTGCTAGACGAGTGCCCGGTTTGCCGTGTGTTTATAGTTGCAGATAATTGGGCAATTGTAACTCAAGTTGCTTCATTGATATTGGCATGGTATCAACCTTTTGCCCATAACCCGCTAAATCATTTCTCAAACTCTTTATGGTGGCTCATCACTAGCATTGAACTCCTCCTCATTTTATGTAACATATCATCAACCCGCGACATAACTACCTCCACCATCCCTAGGAGTAACTTCCCTCGTTTTGAGTAGACATATGGTCATTCCTGTCGTTTTTTCTATTACCAAGTTACCCCCTGTTGAAGTTTTTTGTCGCGATTGTAGTTCCATCTCTCGGACATAATGCCCTCACAACGATTGTAGTTTACCATAGTTTCAAACCTTGGTTTCCCTCTGCCTTGGCGCCATTAATCATATTTGAGCTTGGCGCTTGGTCGGAAAACCCCTCATCTTTTCCATTTACTGCATAGGAATCCTCCTCATATGAACCTCAATCATTTTGGAGTGGTGGTTTAAGCCAAGTAGTTTACTTCCTTCTCTTTTTCTGCCCCTAGTACATGTGTTAGTACCAACCCCAAGCATCAGTTCTCATTTGAGTCATTTCTTCACGAATATCATTTGTGGCTGGTTTGTGATGGACTGCACTGCAAAGGTGTTCTTCCCTGTATAAGATTTTTCTAGTCACTCCAAGCTTTGTTATTCCGGGATGATTTTTTTCTAATTTTGTTAAGTGATATTCTCAACATAAGGCCATTCTCCTAAGATCACCTGCTATAGTGTCCAATACCGCTTTGTTTTCTCAATCGTGTCCCTATAGAAGTATTCTTTTCAGTGACTCATCATCTATACGGTGATTGGAACACTTCTCAAGAATAGGTGAATCTATCCCAGAACTACTACTGACTCTCCTGGTAGTGCCACAATTTATTCCATCTGTCCTTGGTTGTTTAGTTTCTTGGAAAGACCGGATAGTACCTTGCTAAGAAGACCTCCCTCATTGGAATTCCAAGTAAAAAGATGGAGTTGGTATGGGAGCTCAGTGAACCAAATAGCACCTCTCGCATCATGTGAGAAGGAAACACTCGGAGCGCCTATGACTCTAGATCCAAATCAGGCCCCCCACAACACTTTACACACTGCCCATACCTTAGCTTATAAGGGGCATGTGATCCTCAGAAAGGTAGCCCTGCAAACAATACCTCTGTGCAGTGGATCATTTGCATCATACTAACTAGTTACCACAAAAGTGTGGCCCTGTGGGTAGAGGAGCAAAACCTTGCCCATCCCCGAAAATCTGGTATTTATATAGCCTCTGCAGTATGCTTGGGTCCGTGGAGCGTGATTCTGTCCCCTCTGTTGATGTTCACCCGGATCAGCGGGTAACATCTACCATGAACATCAACCGAGCTGGATGTTCCTGGTTTGGATCCTCATCAATTGTAAGTCCCAAATTACGAATTCATTTTCGCAAGTGTACGCTCTAACTCGTGATCCGTAGGGAAACAACGGTTTCTCTTCCTCTCCGTGGTAATTTGGCATATCAAGGAGGATAGTTCTTAAAAGAATCAAAACAATAAAACAAAGTAAAATCAAGAAATATCCACAAAACTATAGTAAGAAGTTCAAGTTAATCTAAAAGCTAAGTTCCCCCTGCAGCGGCGCCAAAAATTTGATACGCTCCCAAACTTAACTTCTCAAATAAGCAGTACACGGTCCGCGTCAAGTAAATAACCCAACGAATGAGGTTGGGATCGTTCCCCACTAGGAACATTAGTCCTAGACCGTAACTTCACTTGTTCATACTATTGTTCGGGTTGATAAACTTCATTAGAAAGTAAAAACATAAAATGGGGGGTTTGTATTTCCTAAATGATTAAACAAATATAATGAAATTTAAAGAGACCGTAACAGTTTTGAAACGTGGTATTTCCATTAATCAAGGTAAACTAGGGTTTACGTGTTTCCCCATAGTTCCAAACATACTTGATAATTCTAACTATAAACAATTCCTTTCCTAGTAAATCTTCATGCATGATAAGTTAATGTAATTTCTAAATCGTTGTGGTCCGGCATCTACGAATATCTCACTCCGCACTTGGTTCGCTACGTGTGTTGCTTTCCCTAACCCTTATCGTTACCACCTCATATTAGCATCGTATTCGATATTTGCTAACGTTATTACCTCGTACCAATCAATAACGAGCCTATGAAGATAGTATACACTAAATCTATGTTAATAATTCCCCCTTTTTTCCTATTATCTACCCACGTGGTCGGCAAGTAGCATTAAAGGCAGTTTAACTACGTTGATCATCCCGTTAAAAAGTCCTTCTAGCGAAAGAATTAATTAACATGCAAGACACTATTCTAGAATTGTTATTTTACTACGGTATCTCATTATTTGCCTATGGTTCCCACACCCCCTAGTTATGGAGTTTAGTTACTAATAGCCCTAACACAATATTCAATATAAGATCAAATAAGAATTCATGTACTACTTCAATGAGAAAGAATAAATCCCAAGAGGTTTGCTTGATTAATCCCCAAAAATAAATTGCAATCAATGATAACCGAAAATCTAACACTAATTACAAAGAAGTCTATAATATGATGTCTACGTATCTGGTGATAACCTAACAAACGAGTTTTTCGAACTAATTATATAAAAATAAAACCAATTACACAAGAATTCTAATTGCTGGAAATCTTCCAAAAAACCTCGGCTGGGTCGACGGGACCATGTTGACTACCGTCGTGGTCATGACGGACCGTCATGGACTGCCCGTCGTCCCTAATTGTGCACTTTCTTTAGTGGCTTTCTTTCTTCGTTCCCCTCGCCGGTAAGTATGAGTACCGTCATAGTCACAACAGTCCGTCGAGGTCCTTCATTAAAAATCTTCACTCCTCTCTGAATCTGGGTACTGGGATCACTTCTCTGAACTCCAAACGACCAACCTGCAGAACGGGACCTTCATATACATGACTGACGTCGCAAGCTCTGTAATCCCACACTTGGGTCAACATCCCAATCTTTCCGTCATCAGCTTCTCTACACTTGCCACCCACGGACCGTCCACAAAGCAGCGACCGTCATCAGCTCCTAGGTGTTCATTTTCCTGCATTTCTTCTCTCAAGAATCCCGCATTTGGTTTGGACACGATTTCCGCAAAACAAAGAGAAAATCTTGGTATAAAAATTAGCACAAAAAGGCTTTTGCCCAAATAAACTTAAGGAAAACGTATTATTATACTGTGAACCACGGTATATCAATGAGTTTGGTCCTAAGCTAGAGATATAGCAATATGAATGTTCGTTAGTTCGAAATCATATCGTTTATTTATTTTAATAATTTTTATTGGTTTGGAAAACAACCAAAAGGAGGAAGTCTCATTTTTGGAGTTCATTGTTCGACTATTGAGGCAAGTTGATTTCTAAACTCTTGTTCAGTGTATGAATGCGTGTATTTTCCCGTGTTCTAATATTTTTTTTTGGGAGTAATGGGACCCTTGTGATCATTGACTTGTCACATTAATTGAATTCTAAATGATGAAAACAAAAGGGTAATAAAAAGGCATGTGAATTAATGGGTTATGTGTGAATGTGTTGTATAATGGAGAAATGATTTGAAAGTCGTGTTGAATCATTATTGATGTTGTTGTGTTTGAGTGATGTTTATAAAATATTAATCTCCGTTTTATTTTTGTATGCATGTCATTTGCATTCTTTGAGAACATGATGTGAAAAGCGTTATTGTGCATTTGAAGAAAGAAGAGAACTTAAAGGAGATGTAACCGTTTCGAGGGCGATCCGCCGCCCGCGATGGATACTATATTTCGAGGACGTAGCCGCGCCGCGATGGTTTTACTATATCGGGGTCGGTGTCGTGCGCCGCGATAGATGCATGGACAGATATGTCCGTCAGGGTCCGGGACTGAGAGACAGCGGGTGTTGTATCACAGGTAAAGACATGCATCATTATACTTGACATTGGCATTCCCTTGCTTACACATACTTTCATTGGTGCACTGAATATTGTGTTTTTTGCTTATCTTGTTATTGCTCTAAAAAACACAGAAATTGGCTTTCTGCAAAATTTGGTATGATGATACTGAGCTTGTTTATGAGGCTTATGTAATTTTTGTTTGAATTGTTTTATTGAGGTTCTTTAATTTGTTTGAAGTGTTTGTTATCGAGGATATGTATTTTTCTGAGTGTTGTTGTAGAGTATTACGTGTTAATGTAAATATGACTGTTTAGGTTTAGACTGAATTTTTAATGCAGGTTGGGTAATTGTGGAGGTTTCGGTTGGGGTTGTGGAGTACCCGTATTTCATCCCCTTAGCTTTGTGGTTAGACGTTTACTTGCTGAGTACCGTGGTGGTTTGGTACCTCACCCCTTTCTTCTACAATTTTTATTAGGTTACATGAGCCTGGATTTTTTGTTTTACTTGTCATTCTCTTCTTTTTCCGAGGCTTCCTTGGAGATGTCTTCAATTCAAAACGTAGTTTTGTTTCCATCGCATCAAGGCAACTTTCCTTCTCCTTATATTATATCTTGTTCTATTCTGAAACAGTTCCTTTGAGACTGAGTTTTTTCTTTTGAATCACTTGTAATACTTAGAGGCTTGGACACGTGACACCAGGTTTTGGGGTAATAATGTAAGCGATAGTAAATTTTTTTCGCATTTCTTGTAATCAGTTGGTTTAGGCTGACTTGTCCTTGGTGGAATAAGACAAAATGCCATCACGTCCATTTTTGGGTCGTGACACCTTTTGTAACTACTTGTTTATCTCATACCAATATACATATAGACACGTCATCCTAAAATAATTTAAGCTTAATCGCCAAATTTAAGGTGAAATACCTAAATTTCGTAATGAACTATTGCTTGTATTTTAAAAGATAAAAGAATTTATATATATTTAGTTTGATTTAACTACTTAATAATTATATAAAATTATAATTTTTACTATCAAAAGCCATCTCTATTGATCTCCTAACACGTACTCTAATAACTTTTTGCTAAATATATTTAATCATAATTACCACAATCAGTTGACATATCTAGAAACTTTTAAAACACATTCTTATCCTAAAATATATATAAGTAATTAATGAAATTGGGTATGTCATTAATAGTCCAAAAAAATATTTTAACCATAAAGCTGAATGTAATTTTTTTTCACATCCCATCAAGAAAATTTTCTATTTTTAGATTGGGTTATATTCCAAGTCCAAAGCCAAGGTTTCTCACTTACTAGGTTTTATATTTTACAAGAGTCTTTAATGTCTGACTTTACGAATTCACCTTCTAAACTAATTATATTTTTTGGTAGATAAAAGGATACTTCATCAACAATGGAAAAGTTCAACAAGACAAAAGTACACTTCAATAGGGGGGACAGGGAAAAATCTCGTCTCTCTTTGACGTTGACACCCTTTCAAGGAGAAATATCACTCGAATAAAATGCAAGTTTTAAACAGGGGACTCCAATTCCTTACCCCAACAGAATAACCCACGTTGACACACCATGGTGTAAACACACTTTTTGTTAGGATATTATGTTATGCTCAAGAATATTATTCAACTAACGACCCTAGATAATTTTATATTAGTATTATAGATTCTCGTGAAAATATACTTTTACTACTATTAATTTTCTTTCAATTCTGAGAAATTAATTTGATTACCTTTCTTAGGTAAATGAACCAAATTCAGACTTCACAGATGAGAGTTTTGTTTGGCAAGTTGTCGTCTATCTAGAAAACATACTGCAGACTTAAAACGGTTCCAATTTATTGTTTAGAGGGTCAAATTCGTATAATTGAAAACTTGTGCAGATCCTGTCTTTCATGTTCAAATATAAGTATGATAGTTTGATTTATTTGTATTGATGTTGACATTAGTCTGAACCGTAGAGTTTTGAGAATGAGGGTTTGATCAAATGGTCAAACGGCAGGTAAATTTTTATACTTTATTTTATGTATCAATAAGATAACTATCATGCGCTAGCTAAAACTTTTCTTATATAATTTTCCTACTTTTGGTTATCAATGATATGTCTACTGAATAAACCATTTCTTTATTTTGTGTGCTGCAGGGCTAGTAATGAGGTCGACAGATTTTTCATTCCATATGCAGATTACACAAAATGGAAATCTGACGGTCCATCGGTGGCCTGAAAATGGACAGATATTTAAAGGAAGAACAACTATAGACGGAGATAAGAATCAAAGCAGATTTTCTTAAATCTTCACTTTCAAGTATCAAGCGTAAACTCGTATTTTAATTTGTAACCACTTGACCAAATTTCAACCGATTAATAATCGAGAAAATGTGTCGTGCAAATCAAATATAATTGCTACGGACGTTTTCCAAACGGATCGCGAAAAAGATATGACGAAGCATGACAATACTGTTTTTGCAACCATGCATAGATATTGTGGAGAGATTTCTCAAAGCTATCATCGCAATATTATTATTTAGTGTACACAACTTTCATATCGTCATCTTCTGTTTTGGTCTCTTTTAATTTTTTGAACTTTATAGTGGTACATTTTTGTATGCATTAAAAATATATATGGATGAAATGACAATTATTTCTATATATGTTACTCTTGTCTTTAAAAAATTTCTTAGGGTATAGATGAAATATTTATTTTAAATTTCGATCCAACCCACGCCCAATGTCCCAAGTCTTAAGTCTTCTATATTTTAATATATATTAATCAAATATGTACGTTACTAATTACATGAGAATCACTCAAAATGTGAAATAATAGAGTTGATAAATAATAATCGCCTTAAATGTTCGGAAGATTCCACCCTAAACGGAATTTGAAGAATTAGATTCTTTAACTCCATACTTAAAAATGTTACATAGACAAGAAAATAAAAATAGTAAATTTTGTAATCACTCGATAAGAATATATTCTACTAATTCGTATCACGTTGATTTGAAGCTTTGATTCAATAAAGGTCGCTTGTCTATTAATATAGGTGCAGAAGTTTAATATAAATACTCGTATTGAAGTAGTTATCGATAAATGTTTCCTTCCCTCTCCCTCTTATGAATTAAGACTTAACACTTATGATTGTTGTTTTGAATAGTTGTAGATTTTGACGACATTATCCTTAAATATCTTCCGTCGAAATATTATTGAATTCTTTGTACAATCCTTTTGTAACTACTTATTGAACTCATAACAATATACATCTATAAACATCATCCTAAAATAAATTTAAGCTAACTCTCAAAATTTAAGGTAAAATACTCTAAATTTTTTTAATGAACTATTCTTATTCTAAAGATATAAATTGTCATATTAATATTAATTTAATTTGTTTACTATATATTTATGAAAAATTACATTTTTACTACTAAAAGTCAGCTCTATGTGCTCTCCTAACCACGTACAGTAATAACGTTTAATCCTCTAAAATATATTTAATAATAATTACTAACTTCAAGTTGACATATGATAACTTTTAAAGTCATGTCTTATCCCCTAAAATATATCATTAATAATGAAATTTGCTATGTCATTAATCAGTCCACAAAAAAATATTTCACTATAAAAGAATGATGAATTTTTTTTTCACATCCACCATCAAGAAAAATGTTATATTTTTAGATCGTATATTCCATCCGAGGTCCCAAGCTGTTTATACTAACTGTTTTTTTATATTTACAAGATTTTTTAATGTCTGACGTTATGAATTCCTATTCTAACTAATTAATCAAATTAAATTGTTTTTGTTGTAGATAAAATTTAATACTTTCAATCAACACTGAGATTTCAACAGAAAAAAGTATCTTCATAAATGGGGGCCACAGAACGGGAAATCCCGTCTCTCTTGTTGACGTTGCCCACCTATTCGGGAGAATAATCACTCCTGATAAATTCAAGGTTACAAGGGACGTTAAATTGTTAAAAAGAAGATCCACACAGGGTATGACATATACTCTGAGAAAACAGGTTTACGACACTATTTGTTAGGTAATATATATTTTTATTCTGAAGAATTATCTATATAAATGACTACCTAGATAAATTTTATCGTAGTAATTATAGATTCCTAGTGAAAAATATACCTTTAACTATTACAATTATTTCTCAATTCTGAGAATGTTTAATTTGATTACATTTCTTAAGGTGAAATTGAACTATATTCAGACTTCACAACTGAAGATTTTGTTTGCAGCTGTCGTCTAAAGCAGTGACAAATACTGAAGATTTCACACTTGTTCCATTATTTGTTGAAGGGTCCAAATTCGTATATTTGAAAAAACATGTGGAAGATCCTATGTTCATGTTCAAATATAAGCATGATAGTTACTTTCCATTTGGATGATGTTAGCAAATCAGTCTTGAAACCGTAGAGTGACAGGAGGGTTTTTGATCAATGGTCAACAATGTAATTTTTTGTAATTATTTTTATGTATCAATAAAGATATACTATCATAAATAAATTTCTTATTAATTTTCCTACTTTTGGTATCCAAATATATGTTCTACAAAATAAAACTCTTTCTTTTAAATTTGTGTTGCATGCCAAGGCTAGTTGATTAGTTGCGACGAATTTTCATTCAGATGCAGATTCTCAAAGGAATCCGACGGTCCCCATCGTGTCCCTCCAAATGACCAGATATTTAAGGGACGAAACAAAATATTAGACAGGGATGATGAACCAAAGCAGATGTTCTTAATCTCAATTTCAAATATCAAGCGTAATACTCGTATGTTTTAATTTGTAAACCAACTTGACAAGATTAAACCGATTAATCAGCGAAAAAAATATGGTCAATTACATCATAATAATTGGTTACGGCGTTTTCCAGAATATAGAGAAAACATATTGACGAAGTATGGAAGAATACTTGCTTTGCAACAACCATGCCTAGAGATATTGTAAAAGAATTCTCAAAAGAGATTATCACAATATTTATTATGGAGTGTAACTAACTTTCATTATCGGCCATCTTCTTTTTTGGGGTCTCTTTTATTTATGACCTATTTTGTACAGTTTGTATTGCTACAAATATTACTGTATATATGGCCCATTATTTCTATACATGTTATCTGTCCTGTAAAACCTCTATGTAAATAGATGAAATATTTTCATTTAATTTTCGAATCCCAGCCCAAGCCCAAATCCAAGTCCCAGTCCTTCTATATTTAAATATATATTAATACAATACATACGTACATAATTATAATGAGATCCTCATAATGTAGAGCAATAGAATGATTAAAATAATATCACAACCATAAATGTTCGGGAAGATTCCACCCTAAAAGAATTTGAAGAATAGAATTCTTTACTCAATACTTTAAAAAATGGTTCATAAACAAAAAAATGATAAATATAATTTTGGATCCTATCGGTAATAATACATTCTAACCTATTCTATCACGGTGAATTGAAGCTGATTAATAGTAGTCCTTATATTTATTATGATGGTGCACAAAATTAATATAATACTCTAATTGAAATAGTTTATCGATAATGTTCACTTCCCTCTTTTTGTAATTACTGTGATCTCATCACAATATATATCTAGAAACTCAATCCTAAATATTTAAGCTTAATCACCAAAATTTAAGGTGAAATACTCAAAATTTTTTAATGAACTATTCCTTATTTCCTTAAAGATATGAAATTGATATATATTTATTTGGTTACTAATTAATAAGTGTATAAAAATTAACATTTTACTATAACGCTCGCTCTATGTGATCTTCCCTAACAACGTACCTATACTTTATTCTAAAATATATTTTATAATATTTACAAAATTCAAGTTGACAGATCTATAAACTTTTAAAAGTCATTCGTAGCCTAAAATATCTCAGTATTATGATTGGTATGTCAATTAAATAAGTTCACACAAAAAGAGTTTTATCTTAAGCATAAGTAATTTTTTTTCACATCACCATCAAGAAAAATTTATATTTTAGATGTAATATTCCAGTCAAGCAAGTTTCCTACTTATAGGTTTATATTATACAGAGTTTTTAATGTCCTGACTTTAACGATTCACTATCTAAAACTAATTAATATTTTTTTTTTTGTAATAAAATGAATACGTTCTCAAAATCAATTTTCAACAAGAAAAAATTGATCTTCATAATCGGGGCCATAGGAACGGGAAAATCCCGTCTCTCTGTTGACTTAGCCACCCATTTTCGAGGAGAAATAATCAAATCGGATAAAATGCAAGTTTACAAGGGACTTGAAATTGTTACAAAGAAGATCACACATGCTGAGAAACAAGGTGTACGACACTATTTGTTAGGTATATATGATAATTATCAAGAATACTTATATCAAATGACTACCAAGATAATTTTATAGTAGTAATTATAGATTCTAGTGAAAAATATAATTTAACCTATTAAAAAATTGTTTCTTTCAATTCTGAGAAAGTTAATTTGATTACATTTTCTTATGTGAAATTGAACCAGATTCATACTTCACAGCTGATGATTTTTATTTGCAAGTTGTCGTCTATATAGAAAAAATACTGAGAGACTCACGTGTTACAATTATTGTTGGAGTGTTCAAATTCGTATATTGAAAAACCTTGTGAAGGTCCTGTGTTCATGTTCCAATATAATTATGATAGTTGCTTTATGTGGATTTGATGTTTGACTATCCAGTCTGCACAAACCGTAGAGCTGGACTGAGGGGTGAATCAAATGGTCAAAGCAGGTAATTTTTGTAAGTATTTTTTATGTTAAATTAAATATATATCATGCCGTAACTAAAAACTTTTCTTTATATAATGTTTCTACTATTTTTGTTTTTCAAATATATGTTTCTACTAATAACACTCTTCTTTAACTTTGTGTTTGCATGCAGGGTCTAGTGGGGATGATGTGCGACAAATTTTTTTTCATTCCCAGATGCAGATTACACAAAGGAAATCCGACGTCCCATCGGTGTCCCTTGAAATGGAAAGGTACATTAAGGAGATACAAAATATAGACGGAGATGATGACTCGAAGCAATGATCTTCAGCTTCATTTTCAGTAAATCAAGTGTAATACTCGTATGTTAATTTTGTAACCAACTTGACAGATTCAAACGATAATAAAGTTGTCACGACCGCAAAATGAGCCGCGCGTGGCACCCACACTTATCCTACTATGGTGAGCGACCAAAAAATCTAAACCCCAACATTTACCGCAAATCAATTATAAAGTAGTAAAAAACAATGCGGAAGATCCAATTCATTAACGATCAAATAAATAACTTCAAAGTTTAATAACTTCTTATTCCCCAAATCTGGAATCATCACATCCAGAACATCTATCCTCAAATTTCTAAAATCTAAAAAGATAAGAAAGCTAAAATAAGTAAAAAGGTGGGTCCATGTTGAACTTCACGCATCAAGACGTGAAGGAAGACATCCAGTCCGAGCTAGGAGTAATAGCTCACCCTGAAGTCCCCCTGATGTTGCCTGGAAACGGCTAGAGTTTTAGGACGAGTCGAAGTCGATGGCGCGCTGGCTGCACTTCCCACAAAAAATAACAACTAAAGAAAATTCCAAGTAGGGGTCAGTACAAGGAACACGTACTTGAGAAGGTATCACGGCCCAACTAAAAATAGAAAGCACTATATATTGAATATAAAATCGACCATAATACTTACAGGTGACAATCAACAAGTAAAAGAACAGTGACAACATCACCAGCCACCCTATTTGAAGGACTCAAAGCCTCCATAACCATAACTCCCTTTGCAAAATAGATTCTAGATTGGAGTAGTTTAGCATAATTCAGATTCATTCTCTTCACATTATTATTTGTCCGGAACGTGGCCCTCCGATCCCCCTAATATGTGTTCGGAAAACGTGACACTCCGATCCAATCCTACGTGTAAAACATGAACACTCTGATCCAATACTAACTACTGTTCGGAGACGTGAACACTCCGATCCATACTGACGTGTCAGAACGTGACACTCCGATCCAAATACTACATGTCGGAACGTGACAGCTCCGATCCAATCCTACCATTATTCCTATTTTATTAAGTCTTCTTTATATTAAGGCGTCATCTAATATAAAGAGGATTTTACGATAGAACGATTCTACATTTCCATCATTTTGGACCACCCACAATTACACAATCACAACATACAAACACCACAATCAAGCAGATAGGAGACTTTACAATAACCACCCATACATTCGAGTGCTATTATAGTTTATTTACAACATAGAAATAAACCATAACCCTACCTCAACCGAATAATCGTGATCAAGCAAGCTACTCCTCCACTTGCCGTTGCTTTCCTCGTTGTCTCCTCGCTCCTCGCTCGTTCGGTCCCACTCTCTGTTCTTTTTTAGTTTTCTTCTCCAAATTCTTTTTATTTACCCTAAGTATCATATAATCAATTATAAATTGATACAAGTAACCCACTATTTATCTCCTCTCATCTTCTTTAACCCCCAAGTAAATAAATTATTAAACTTACCCCACTAATTTCATAATTGTAATCATGAAATGGTCCAAAACACCCTTAACTAAACTTCTAACAGAAATTCGACCCGTCGGGGTCAATGAAACTTGTGACGTTCCGTCGCATCCCTATGACGGCCCCTCCTGCAGGTCCCATCACAAAGTCTAGAGAAGTTTTAAATTCAGTGAAAAAAAGAAATTTGGTGACGGTCCGTCGTATCTACGACGGTCCCCATGCTGCTGTTTCGTCAGCGGAGTTCAGAGAGTCTCTCCCATTACCCAGATTTTTAGAGTTTGACGTGTTTTGGACGAAGAGCGCGATGGTCATCGTGCCTGTGACCGGTTTTTTTCAATCCTACCTATCGTCACAAATGGTAATAATGAGAGCAGCAGAAGAAATTACATAAGTGTGGGATGGGGGACGAATTCCATCACGGTCCCGTCGTGATCATGACCGTCTGTCGCGTGATCCGTCGACCCAGTAATTTTATTCAAAACTATTTTTCCTAACTTTCTACTAGTCTTCGAACCGCTAAACAGGTTGTTACAATAGATACAAATTTATCATCGTTCAATCCGAACGATCACAAAGAAGAAATAAAGGGCGAGAAAGAGTACCTAAATCTGTAAAAAAGGGTGTGATATCTTTCTTCATATCGCCTCATTCCTCCCAAGTGGACTCTTCATTGGCCATTTTTTTCTACCGAACCCTGGATAGATGCAATCTTCTTTTGATCTCAACTGGCGGACCTCCCTACCTAAAAAGGCACAGGCTCCTCCTAAGAAGACAAATTCTCATCAAGACAACCTGAATCCCAACGACATAAGTAGTTTCCATCCCCATGGTATTTTTTTTCCAGCATAGACACAAATGAAATCACCGGGTTCACTCCTGCAGAGTCCTGGAGGGCAAAAATGCCAATTCCATAACGCCACCTCCCCCACTCGCTTCAGAACTTCAAATGGACAAAATACCTCGTACTAGTGCTTACCTCGCTCCCAAACCGCTCCAAACCCCTTCATGGGTGAAACCTTCAGCAAGACTTGTTCACCCCCATAAAATCCACGTCCCTATCTTTTCGATCTGCATATCTTTCTGCCTGTTTCATAGCTTCTAGCAGCTGTCCTCTTGAAAGGAATTTTACTTTAGCTAACGATTCCCTCAAGAGATCGGTACCCTATTGTCTCACCCTTGTCAAATGCATCAAACCCATCAATGGGAGACCTACACTCCTCCCTTACCAGTACCTCATGGGCCATATCAATCCTTGAGTGATAGCTATTATTGTAATGAAAACCTCTGCTAAGGTTAAGAAGTTTATTCCCAATTACCACCCAATTCTATCACACATTCACGAAGCATATCCTTCAACACCTGCATCGTTCCGCTCAGACTGAACCATCGTCTGGGCCCTTAATGCAGTCTAAGATCTCAACCTAGTACACCTAATTCACTTCAATGGTTTCTCCAAAACTTATAAGTATATTGCGTACCTCTATCTGATATGATAGAAAGTGGAACCTCCAATGCAATCGACAATTTCCTAGATATTATTTGCTAACTTCTCCTCTGCATTGTAAGTCCCTCTTGACCGGGAATGAAGTGAGAAGACTTAGTTAATCTGTCAACGTACCCAAATAGAATCAACTTTACCCAATGTCCCTTGGAAGACCAACCACAAAATCCATTGCAATTCTTTCCCATTTCCATTTAGGAATGGGCCATTTTCTTAAGTGTTCCTGCGGCCTCTGGTGTTTCAATCTTTTACCTTGCTGCCATTCAGGCATGGGCCCAAAATCAGCAATGTCACCTTCATCCTACTCCACCAAATATGTTGCTTTTAGGTCACGATACATCTTGGTTGCAACCAGGATTATAGAATACCTTGAACTATGAGCCTCTGTAAGATAGGTGTAGAATCAAATCATCTACACGGGGCACACTACCCTTCCCTTAATCCTCAGACAACACCTTCTTTCCTCAATTACTGCCTCTTTAGCCTCTCCTCCCGCATACAGATCTCGCATAGACTCACTTCTCATCAGTAAACTGTTTTTCCTTAACGTTGTAAAAAAAAGAGCTTGCCCCCACGGCCAAAAATCCTCCTTCTCTAGTCCTTCCATCCAGCCTCATAAGGTCATTACCAGAGTCATATCCTCTCTAGCCATGGGGTCTATAACCTGTAAGTGGGCTATTACCTTCCCATGCTCCCCCTGCTTTCCTCTACTAAAGCAGCCTGCCACACCAGACATTGCTTTTTCCTGGTGATACAAAATCGTAAGATCATAAGTCGCTTCAGTAGTTCCCATCCACCTCCCTCTGCTCAAATTCAAATCTTCTGAGTAAATAACTATTGTAAACTACAATGATCTGTATAGCTTCCCTTTGACCCCATATAGAATAATGTTCTCCATTGCTTTAATGCAAATACACTGGCAGGCCCAACTCCAACTCATGGGTCCCGTATATTTACGTTCATGCCTTTCAATTGACTCGAAGCATAAGCAATTACATTTCTTTCCTGCGTAGCAGTGCACGCCAACCAGAGTAAGATGATCACAAGTAAACAAGAAATTCTTACCTTCCCCCTGGCAAGGTAAGAATTGGTGCAAGTTCAACAAGGTCCTTGAGTTTTTCTGGAAGCTTCTTCAACATTCGGACCGAACCATACAATGGAACATTCTGCTTTAGGTCAAATTGTCAATTTGGGGGAAGCGACAAAGAAAAATCCCCGTGACAAATCGCGATCCGTAGCTACTAAACCAACAAAGCTTCCTTACCTCTATAACATTAGTAGGTCTTACCCACTCTTCACTGGTTCAATCTTTAAGAAGGAATCCAACCATCACTCCACCTTCTAAACCACGTGCCCCCAAGAAGGACACTAAATCGGCAAAACTCATACACTTGGATAATTGGCATAAAGCCTTTGCTCTCTTTTCTCTCTCAACAACTTTCAATACAATTCTCAATGTTCCTCATGTCTTTCCTGTTCTTTTGAGTATATCTGTATGTCATCGATAAATACTATAACAAGAGATCTGGAGATGGCTTTAAAAATCTCGTCATCAGGCTCATGAAGCAGCAGGGGCATTTGTAAGACCAAAAAACCATTACGAAAATTCATAATGCCCATACCTGGTTCGAAAGCTTCTTTTGGCACATCTGCCTTGCCCGTCATTTTTCAATTGATGATAGCCAGATCTCAAATAAATTTTTGAGAAGGTACAAGCACCTAGTAGCTGAATCGACAAATCATCAATGCGAGGAATAGGATACTTGTTTCTTAATGGCCCTTGTTCAGTGCCTTTAGTCTATGCACATTCGAAGACTTCCATCCTTTCTTCTTTCATCAAATAAAACAGGAGCAACCCTAAGGGTGATGCACTTGGTCCTAATAACCATTTATCTAACCCACTCCTTAATTTGGGCCTTCAACTCCTTAACGCAGCTGAGCCATTCTATTAAGGGGGGTATGGAAATGGGCGATTACCCGGCTCCAGATCATTACGAAAATCATATCCCTATCTGGTGGCATACCAGGAAGGTCTTGCATGAACACATCCCAGAAACTCACCTACTTCGACAGACTCATCGAAGGTACTTTGAATATCATCCCTGATATGTGCCAAGAAAGTAACAAACCCTTACTAACCATTCTCTTGACGAAGCAAAGGAGGATGATATGAACTGAAGTGGAATGATTCCCACCCTCGCCACACTAGTGGATTCTGTTCCCGGCTGGCCAATGTCACGTATAATCCAAGACCATTACAAATGAGGAAGATACATTGAAAATGTGGATCCAGGATCAAATAATATAGAAGCCCATTCAATCACAGACCAAAATATTTACCTGTGATACCAGCATCAATCAGATGTCTCTACTTCACAGACCTCCCCCCGGGGAAAGATAACAATGGATTCCTATCACCTTTCGGTCCTTGCCCTACCATGTTGTGCTTCTGTAGTTTCCCAACTTGCCGCCCCCCGGCTGATTGGTGACCAACCATTACCTTGGCCACCACGTCCTCCAGAAATGGCGGCCCCTCTCCCATGACACCTCTACCTCTAAATTATTGGGGGTTTTGTACTCTGTTTGGGTGGACATACCTCCTAATATTTCCAGTCCCTCCACATCCATAAAAATCTCTGGAGTGAAGCAGGTCCTCTGGAGAATGACGAAGTCTGGGGATAACTTCCAAACTCAAAAGCTGCTGACTGGTCCTGCGATGACCCCCACTACAACAAGCCTGTAGTGAAGACTTAATAGTAAAGTCTTTGGTAACCTCCTAAAGGTCTGCCCTCTGTAGTAGAACTACTAAACTCACCTCCCTTACGAAACTTTCTTAGATGTCGACGCCATGGTGAACTCGTCTGTGCTTCACCCCCTCCACCTTCTATTCACAAAATCCAACCAATTTCTTGAAGGATTTTGGCCTACAGCATCTTACCTGTAAGGCTGGGATATGGCAAAATCCTTACCTCAATCCTTTCACAAAAAGTGAGAATCCGCTCTTGGGAACTTAAGCAAAGCGGGTGGCATACCTGTGTCATGACATATGCACAGACTTTAGCCTCAGAATAAGTAACAGACATCCTGCCGTGCTCGAGGCTCCAGAACTCATCTCTCCTCTTGTCCGTCAAAGGTCCGGGGTATATACTTCTCCATAAATAGCTAGAGAATGATGCCCCAAGTCCATAGGTGGTGCCTGTGCTGGTTGAACGCAACATACAACCGCCACCCACAGTTTTTGGCATTCACCTGAACTGATAGGTCACAACTCAACCCAGATCGTTCTACTATGTCCATCTTATGTAGCACTCATGACAATCAACCAATAAATCATAGCATCCTCAGATTCATCACCCTTGAAGACGGAGGGCCACCAACTTTGAGATTTAGTGAAAGTTCATGATGATCACTCGTCATATAGGCCCTGTAGTCAAATCGAGGAAACTTCTACATCCCAATTAGGCATTCCATGCGGGGAGCCCACAGCAGCTGCATGTTTTGTACTCCCGGAACCTGAGGTGCCGGTGCAGAAAACACTAGAGGTGTCTTGCCCTTATCCGATAACCACCCGCTAGTTAGTAAGAACCTTGTTATCATCTCGGGGTAGGCTGGGTGTAATTCCCTCAATCTTGAACCTGCTCATTTTCCCCTTCTCACACCCTCCTCTCCCTCCCTCATCATCGTAGAGAGTTACCTCCCTATTACAAGCCCCTGACCAGGTGGTTTGTCCGCTACCCCTAGAGGACGTACTCCTGCGACTCTACTACTCTTGCCACTCTCCTACTCCCCGAAGATACAAGCCCTAATGGTTGGCCTCAAACCGCACCCATCCTTGCTGGTGTTTGGTGTGGTACAGTTTGTTGCTCTATTTTATTCTAAAACCATATGCGAAATAGAGTGAGGATGTCATATACCCAATTGTATAAACTAGATACCAATTGATCCAAGTAAGAGCACAAGGAATGAAAGAATGGAATTTTTCCTAAAGTCTTCTAGCTCTCAAAGAAAAGTTAAGGGCGTCCCCCTACCAACGGGTTTTTTTTTCCGCAAGACTCTACTAAAGAACCTTGGTTTTCTGTTGAATGAGACCACCGAAACCTAACGCCTGATACCAAGTTGTACGACCCAAACAGCCGCAAGTGGCACCCACACTTATCCTACTAGGTTTGCGAACCAACAAATCTAAACCCTAAAGTTACCAGCAAAATAAAATTATAAATGTAAAAAACATGTCGGAAGATCCAAACTTTCTCATTAACCGAAATCAAATAATAACTTCTAAATGTTTTAATACTTTTATTCCCAAAATCTGGAGGTATCACACCAAGAACAATCTAATCCTCAAATTTTCTAAATCTAAGAGTATTTAAGAAGAGCTAAACTAAGCAAAAAAATGGTCATGTCCGAAACTTCAGACATCAATACGTTAAATAGAGAATCCAAGTCGAGCTAAGTAGTAGTAATAGCTCACACCCTGAAGTCCTGGTGTGCGGGAAACTTGCTAGAGTTGAGGACGAGTCGAAGTCGATGGCGCTCGGGATGCCACTCCAAAATAACAAAGAAAGAAATTCAAGTATGGGTCAGTTACAAGGAACACGTACTGAGTAGTTATCATCGGCCAACTCAAAATAGACAGCAATATATTTGAATATCAATCGAACCATAAATACTTAACAGGTGACAATCATCAGTACACGAACCATTGGCACAACACCATCAGACCTATGAGGACTCAAGCCTCCATACCTACTCCTTGGGAAAAATATATTCTTCGAATTTGCGTATGTAGCCATAAGTTCAAGATCAATTCTCTTCATTTTATTGTGTCGGAATGACGTGACATCTCTCTACTCTTGTCCGATCCCCTAATATGTGTCGAAACATGACACTCCGATCCAATCCTACGTGTCAGAACGTGAAACTCCGATCCAATACTACGTGTCGAAATGTGACACTCCGATCCAATCCTACGTGTCGGAACGTGACACTCCGATCCAATACTACGTGTCAGAACGTGACACTCCGATCCAATACTACGTGTCGGAACGTCACACTCCGATCAAATCCTACGTCATTATTCTATTTCATTAAGTCTTCTTTATGTTAAGGCGTCATCTTAATAAAGAGGATTTAAGATAGAAGATTCAAACATTTTTTTCCTCATCATTTTGACCCCAAATTACACAATCAACACACATACAAAACACAATCAACTCATATAGGGACTTTAACAAAATACCACCCAATACATATCGATTTCTTTGTAGAGTTTTATCTATCACATAGAAATAAACCTAACCTACATCCACCGAGAAATCTTGATCAAAGGCTAAGCTAAATAATCCTCCAATGTCTTTTTGCTTTCCTCATTCGTATCTCTCTACTCCTCGCTCGTTCTCCGCCTCTCTGTTCTATTTATTTTTTCTTCTCCATATCTTTTTATTTTTTAACCCTAATTATCATATAATTAATTATAAAGATGGATAAAGTACCCACTATTATAGCTCCTTATCACTTTTTTAAACCCCAAGTAAATAAATTATTCACTTACCCCACTAATTTCATATTAATAATCATGATGGTCAACACCCCTTTAACCCTAACAGAAATCCGCACCTAGTCGGGGTCACAAAGCTTGGACGGTCCGTCGCTCTATGACGGGCCCTCCTGCAGGTCCGTCCAAAGTCCCAGAGCGTTAAATTCCGTAATGAAATGTGTAACGGTCCGTCGTATCTACGACGGTCATGCTGCATTCGTCGTCTCGGAGTTCATAGAGTCGCGGAGTGCCTTATGACGGTTGGTCCTACCTATCATCGAGGTAATAAGGAGAGCAGCAGAAGAAATTACACATGTGTGGGACGACTTAAGTCCATCACGGTCCATCGGATCATGACGGTCCGTCGCTTGTCTTCAACCCCGTCAGTTTTTTTATTATCAAAAATTTCTAACTGCTCGACAACCGAATAAACAGAATTATGGGTACAATAAGCGAAAATGTGGTCAGTGCATCATATTAATTGCTACGGACGTGTCCCAAGATGAAGATATAATAAGAAGATATTGACGAAGCATTGACGAATACTCTTTTGCAACCATAACCGAGATATAGGGAAGATATTATGAAAAGGCAATCATACAATATTATTATTGGTGTAAACATAAATTTTTCATTATTGCATCTTTTGTGTTTTGGTCTCTCTCTTTTGACCTATTTTTGTACGTTTGTATCGTATTACAAATATATATGTCTGAAGTATGGGCAAAATTTCTAATGTTCTACGAATGTTACTCTTTGTCCCTGTAAGAAAATTCTTTATATCTAGATGAATATTTAATTTTAAGTTTTCGGCCAAGCCCAACCCACGGTCCAAGTCCCAAGTCTTCTATATTTATATAAATGAATACAAAATACGTACTAACATAATTACTTAGATCGTCGTATTCCCCCTAAAAGGATACTTTGAAATATAATTCCTTTACCCAATACTTAAAAAGTTTTGTTAGAAAGAAGAGAAAAATAGTAATTTGTAATCTATTCGTAATGAATATATGCACCTAATTCTATAACGGTGATTGAAGATTGGGATTCAATAAGTCCGTATCTATTCTTATATGTGTGCAAATTTAATATAAAGACTCCGTAATTGGAAAATAGTTATCGAAATTGTTCACTTCCCTCTTAATGTGATTAGACTTAACACTTATGATGTGTTGTTAAATGGTGTAAAGATTTGCCGCATTATCACTTTAAATAATTTTCGTCAAAATATTATTGAGTTGTTGTCAATCCTTTTGTAACTTACTTGTGATAAATCAGAACACTATACATCTACAAACGGCATCCTAAAATAAGTTAAGCTTTAATCGCCAAAATTTAAAGTGAAATACTCTAAATTTTTAATGAACTATTCTGTCACGACCAAAATCAAGAGTCGTGAAATGGCACTAGATTCCAACCATAGGTAAGCCCACCACATATTCACCACACTCAAAAACCAACAAATGAGTAAAAGACTAACACTTAGCAGAATCTCCAACATTGAGTTTCCTGATAAGTACGAATTCACAGGAAACTGAAAAAAAATACTAGCCAAGAATTGGTGTCCATAATTACCAGAGCTTCTATCATACGATGCAAGTCTAAACTAAAATAAAATCCTAACATACTTGATATCCTGTCTGAATAACTAATAACAAAATACGCAAAAGATAAGAGGAGGTGTGGCCAACGGGAAAGACACCAAGCAGATCCCACAAATCCAAACACTCCAAACTCGTACTCAAAGTGTTGTTGGCTCCTCGAGGTGTGCTCCTACTCTGAATCGAATCCTGCCCACAAAGAGGTACCACAGTGTAGTATGAGTACGAAACCACGTGTACTCAGTATGTCCTCATTGACCGCCAACGAAGAAGTTAGTGACGGAAGTTATTCTAAAGAAAAAATAACTTCTTAACTTATACAATTATATATTATATATATATATATAATATAATTCAACTTTATATTTAAGTTTTTCCATCAATAAAGGACATCCAAACTATTTAGTATTTTCCCAAACACAAAACAAAATATAATCATTCATAATAATTGATTGGATGAAATTGCAATGCTGTGATACATGTAATGATATGTCTCATACTACCCAGTCCTGCACTCAATCGTTATACCTGAATACATCACATCACATAAGAAATACATCGAGAGTTTCTGACCATGTGGGGACTCCGCGAGTCCATATACCGACACGGACGATCTCCACGGTCTGTGCGGACATCTCAACGCAACTTCATAATATCATACAACTTTTTGCAGCACGGACAGTCCCTCCACGTGCGAATACAATCTTAAACATCTCACCATCCCCAGCACTGACGATCTCCACGTGCCCAAACTTATACTCAATCTCATTCCCAATGCATGTACACATATTATTTCCGATAAAAGGGGATGATGATAGCACCCGATCAGTCAAATATCAACATACACTGAACCACTTAGATTATAAACACTCATACAGTGGTATAAAAGAAAACACATCACACAAGATTAAATTCATAATATATCACTAATGCCCATATGCTTGGCATTTCTCAAATTACAATCCACAGCTATAGAGTATTTTCTTTTCCCTTTTTATCAACACCTTAATCGTACCAATGGCCATCACCCATTATACGAGACCTCCATCTTTCGCCCTTACCATACCCCTTTTCATAAAATAAGCAAGATTTTTGTAGACATTCCATTATTATAGTGTCTATCATAGGCGCTAAATAACTCATATTTCCGACCAAACTCCCATCTTGATATATATGTGGTATGCCAAATTTCCATACTTGGCCTAAATTTAAAAGCAAGACCTTAACTGTAACATCGCTCAATACCCTTGAATTCACTGTTACAATTATATAATTACACCTAAATAATTAATTACTTATATACATATATTAAACTTAAGCCTATATTTAATAATTAATTTCAAAGGATCGACCTCACAACAACGGATTCGAACTGCACACTAGTATTCACGTAACCCCTTGCAAAGTATTGTTTAATGCCTAACTAAAAAAATAAATACATTTCAATTGGTCCATTATTGCAATGAATTGCCTAATGATTTGCTTTATAAAGCTTTTTTCCCCCTTAATTATTTTTCTCAATAAGAAAGAAAAACATTTGGCAGATCCAAAACCTACACCCTACTAACACTATACTGTAAACCCCAAATTACCAATATAATAACAATTAATATACATTCCAACAATCTAATCAAGTGTATCCCGATTCAACTAATTTGAATAAAAAATAGACAGGATGGTATCCTTTTACCTGCACAGCGAGTTCTTCTCCAATGCCGAGGATGACAACTTATTCCTATTTCTGATTTTCTCTAATCATGATATAATAATTGTAACCCCTCTAAGTTATTTAAATAAATGGGCCAAATATAAATGTATAAAATGAGTTATGGACTCAGCCAACTAATTATTTACTATATTAATTCTTCACTAAATTGTTTTTTCAAGTAAATACTCTTAGTCTTCCTATAGTTTAAAAAATACCCTTTTCATTTTTTTCAAAATGAGTCAAAATAGTTCTAGTTCTCAAAACGACCTAGCGGGTCGTTACATCACCTACCACTTAAACAAACGTTCGTCCTCGAACAGGAAAGAAAAGAGCTAACCTGAACGCTAAAAAAGATGAGGATATTTACTCCTCATGTCTGACTCTGTCTCCCATGTAGACTCCTCCACTGGACGACGCTTCCATTGAACCTTTACTGAAGCAATCTCCTTGGACCTCAGCTTCCGTATTTTCCTATCAAAAATGGTGATCGGATCTTCCTCAAAAGTCAAATTCTGATTAAGTAACACTGAATCCCATTGAATCGCATGATCACCACCCTGATGATACTTCTTAAGATTGAAAATGAGAAATAAAAGGATGGAACACATGACAACCCAGGGTGGCAAAGCCAACTGATATGCCACTCACCAATTCGCTCCACAATATCGAAAGGATACAAGTACCTGTGGACTCAACTTGCCCTTCTTTCAAATCTTCATCACACCCTTTTTTCATGATGTGAAACCTTAAGTAGAAAAACACTCCTCCAACCATAAACTCCAAATCACGAACCTTCCTATCTTTTTTTGCCATACTCTTTGCCTGCTTTGAGCCAAGAGAAGTCTATCTTGGAGGAACGTGACCTGGTCCAAAGACTCACCAACAAATTTGTGCCCCTGGTCTAACTCAAATGCATTCAAACCGCAATTGGAGATCGACATCTCCTACATACAGAGCCTCAAATGGTGCCATACGATGCTCGAATGATAAACTCTTATTGTAGAAAATTCCGCTAATGTCAGAAAATGATCCCAGTGACACAAAGTAAAGCACACATGCTCGCAACATGTCCTCAAAGAAACTGATCCAGTGGACCGCCAGGAACTTGAGATATAAATTGGGTTCCACAATCGAATAATAGATTAGTGCAACCCCATGCACCGAACTATCTCCGATATAGATCTTGGAAAATTCTCGGAGTTATAGGTAGTCTGAATGTACCAAATGTGCCAGACTTTAGTCAGTCGATCCACGAGAATTCATATAGCATCAAGCTTCCCAAGGTACGTGGAACCCGACCACAAAGTCCATAGCAGTGAGCTCCCACTTCCACTCAGGTATGGCATCCTGCTGGTCATACCTCCAGGATTTTGGTGTTCATATTTCACTTGACTGAATTCAAACATCGAGATACAAAAATTTTTACTTGTCCCTCTTCATACGACACCACCAATAGTGTTTGCTTCAAGTCATGATACATCTTAGTTAGCCCCCGGATTGAATAGAGTACCTAGAACTATGAGCCTCTCATTGATAGTCTAGTTCAAATCACTTGTATTAGGAATAAAAGATAAGACCTTTCAATACTCAAAATCCTTCACTATCAAGGCATTGCAGCCTGGATTCTCCTTTTAAACCCACCTGGCCGAATCTTACATAAATCACAACATCAAAACTGTGAGCCCGAAATATGCTCCAACCAAGGATGACCTAGCCTCCATTTATAAGCCAACACCGTACATATTCTGAAAATCAATCCACAAAGCTATTAGCCAAGGATGGACAATCTCTAGCTAAAGGAAGCTCGTCGCACTGGAACAGGGATAAGACTACACCATACTTCCCCCCTAACGAATCAGGCATCTCTACAACATTTGCAGTGCCTGTGATAAAGAATAGTCAGGTCGTTAGGTCCTTGAGCAACTTCAACAATCTCCGCTTCCTCAAATTCAGAATTCTATCTGATTTGAATATATATTGGAAGGCTACGATGGTCCGTGAAAACACCTGACATGCCACGCCATAAAGATAAATGCCTCCAAATCTTAATGCAACCACAAACAGCCGGCCAACTCTAAATCATGAATAGGGTAGTTCTTATAATGAACCTTTAACTGCCTCGAGCTTAAGCTATACCCTTCCCTTCTCTTATCAACACACAACCAAGACCAATACGAAAGCATTCACAATATACAACAAAAAACCTCTCCCTCCACGGGTAGGGTCAAAATTGGAGCAGTAATCAAAACGTCTTGAAGCGTTTGGGAAACTTACCTCACATTCCGTCAGACCACTGAAAAGTGACCTCCTTCTGGTCAATCATAGGTAATGAGTGAAAGATGATTAAAACCCTCAACCAAACCGTCGATATAAGAACAGGCAAGGCCAAGAACTTCGAATCTCAGTAACTGAAACAGTCTGACCAATCTCACCCTCTTTTCAATCTTCTTAGGATCCACCACATGATACCTCCTGGACATACATGTCCTAAGATGCTACAGAACTAAGCCAAAACTCACACTTTGAAAACTTGCATAAAGATTCTGCTCCGTTAGAATTCCCAAGAACAATTCCCTCAAATGAGCTCCATGTTCCTCCTTAGTGCGTGAGTATATCAACTATATCATCTATGAAGACAATAACCAAAGGAATCTAAAGATGGTTTGAAACACTGAATTCATCAAGTCAAAAAAAACTGCTCGGGGGCATTAGTCAATTCGAAAGACATCACAAAAACTCGTTAATGACCATAACGTGTTCAAAAAGCCGTCTTTGGGATATCCTCCGCCCTAACTTAGTTGATGATTAGCCATATCTCCAAGTAATGTTGGAGGAAAAATTGAAGCACCCTGAAAATGATCAAAAAAAAATCATCAATACGAGGGTTATCGGATACCTGTATTTTGTGGTTACCTTGTTCAACTGCAATAGATAGTCAAAACACATACGATAGATCCATCTTTTTATTCACAAATAAAACGGGGCCCCCAAGGAGATATAATTGGTCTTCTAAAACCTTTTTGCTCAACAAATCCTTGCTAACTACTCCTTCACTCTTTTCAATTCAGCCAGTGCCATACCGATAAGGAGGAATGGAAAATAGGCGAGGCTGGCTCCACATGAATACAAAAAAAAAATCAATATCAGATCTGTGGAAGACCTCTAGAAAATCGGCGGAATATAACATCTGAAAAGTCATCACTACTGAAAAGACTCCTCAAGCAAAAAAAAAGTCTCAATACTAGTTATCTAAATGTGGGCCAAAGTACGCCCAAACATCCTCTCTGTACCAACTGACGAGCCTGAAGAATGATATCAACAACCCTTAGAAGGATGGACAAAGAGTACCTCTCCATTCACTAGAGGAATTCCAGTCATTAAAATAAAAGTGATAGGTCTTAGTCTTGGCATGACAATTTAAAATGTCGTGGTAAGAAGGATAAGAAAGATAAACAATACATACAAAGAATCACATCAAACTCTCATCAATTAAGGACCTTTAAAATGGCACGAGTTGGCATTATACCCCATCAAAGAACAGTAGAGAAATGAATACACCCGATCTACAAATACAGATTCCCCGACAGGAGTAGCAACACGTATCGGACAAATCAAGAGACACAAAATATTCCAGATTAGGAGCAAAATATGTGGACACATAAAGAATAAGTAGAGGCCTGGGAATCAAATAATACAGGTAGTTGGTCGGATGACAAACCGGAATAAGACTTACGTTGTAGATAAACGCCATCTGAGGCTTTAGCCTCTGGCTACTGGAAAAGCATAACAGTGAGAACGACACTCCATCAGATTGTGACCTCCACGACCACCCACCTCGAACCAGAAGGAGAACCACCCTGCATACCTGAATGAGAACCACCTCGCCATTCATAGAAACCCCCTAGCTAGAGGTGTCGCAGCCCTGGAAAGTCCAAAAGCCTTAGAACGAGGAGGTAAGCCACCACGACTGTCTAGGGCAGTCTCTCACAAAATACTCCCATTCACTACACTTCAAAGCATCCCCTACGAGACGGAGGATGATGAGAGAAACCTGAATGACCAGAATGCCCTCCACGAAACTAAACGGTTCTAGAAGATGAACCTGTGAAGAGCACCATCTCGCACGAGTTATGCCCAGCGTAACCATCCTCAGACGCTTGTTATAGCCGCATGAAGGGGTCTTCTGGACTTGAGGGCGGACAATCTCTACCAAGTAACCCGACTCCTAGCGGAGAACACCATAATCACAGAATAAACGAGTCCTTTTCACCTTTGCTGCCTCAAATCCATCACACTGGAAGCATCGCAACACCTTAGAAATCTAACACTTTATGGAATGGAACCCAGAAGCAGCAACCTGAGAAACTCCTTGACGGATCGCAGATAATCAACCCCTTAAACAAAAACCTTTCTCACTCTCCCAGCCTTATGTGGGAAGTTAATAGAAGCATTGCCTTAGCTAAGGCTGAAATTTACCCCTTCCTACTCTGCACTAATATACCATTTTGCTTGCAAACCTTCAAGTCGGGCCCTCTTGCGCTCCTTCTCACTGTTGGAACAAAATTTGGATCTGAATTACTGAGTAAAACTGACGTAAAGGATAGTGGATGGGATCCGGCTGGCCTACTACTAATATAATCCGCTCCACCACGCTTAGCGGTCGGTCATCTGAAACGTTGTGTAGTCAATCAGTGGACCTGAGACTCCACTAATCCAAGAGGATGCAACATATCATGACAATACTAACTATAAAAAACTCATATGCATCCTCAATAAGTCACAACATAATAGGAGGATTTCATTAGTTCTGAACCTCCTCAAAATCTTTTGCTCATCAATATCATAGAAGGCTTGTCCCCAAATGTGAATGTATTGAATTTCTGGAACCCCTATCCTATCAAACGAGGAGCTACAGCTGCAGCTGGCTGAGTACTGGGCGTTGAGAATCTGGAGCAACTATCGGATCTGGAGTTGGACCTCCAACAAGGGTATGTGAGCATCAGAAGTGACAGGCAAAACTCCTGCTGGGCCATCCCCTCTAGGATTTCCTAACATACGAACCAAGGTATCTTTGAAAGCACTAGAGGGGACAATAGTACATGGGTGGTCATGAGCTGGCCCATTCCCCCTCGACACGTCGTGCACATCCCCATGGAATAACCTCTGCATCAGTAGGTACGGTCTATCACGACTTGGGAGCTACTGATACTTGACCCTCCACAGGTGCTGACAATCGGCCCCTACCCCGATAGAGCTGCTCCCCTACCTATACATCAGATAGTGTTCCCAGAAGTAGACGCAGGAATAGGATCCTGACCACCACTTGCCGATTTGTACGATTCCTTCGCATCTGAGAGAGAAGGAGTTAGCAAGATTAGAATTTCTACAAGGTATAAGTGTGCACGATTAATTAAATAAAGAAAAGGAATATTCCTAAAGTCCTATAGGCCTCTGAAGATAGGTATGACGTCTACATAACCGATCAGCAAGATCACTAGACATTGCGCTTTTACTATTGAGGACGATGAAAACTAGGAGCTCTGATACAAATTTGTCACGACCCAAAAATCACGAGTCGTGATGGCACCTATATTCCCCACCAATAGGTAAGCCAACCAACACATTAACGACACCAAACAAAAAAATGAGTAAAAGACTAACACTTAGCAAGAATCTCCAACATTGAGTTCCTGATAAGTACGAATGCGGAAAACTGAAAAAAAAATACTAGCCAAGAATTGGTGTCTTAAGTATAAGAGCTTCTAGAATACGATTCAAGTCTGAAACTAAAATTACAAATCTAACATAATGGAATCCTTGTGAATACTGATAAACAAAAAACGTTAAAAGATAGAGGGGTGTGGCCACGGAACAGCAAGCAGCTTACCACAACTCCAAGACACTCCAAACTCGGACTCAAACTGTCCCGAGGTGCGCTCGAATCGGAATCGACTCTGCACAACAAAAGAGTGCAAACAAGTGTAGTAGAGTACGAAACCAAGTGACTCAGTATGTCTCATTGACCGACAACGAGAAAGTGTGACTGAGTTATATAAGAAAAATAAATTTCTTAAATTAACAAAGTATATATATAATATATCTATATATATATATAGAGTATATATAATATATATTATATATATCTATATATATAGATAGATATATATATTGACACTTTACTATTTAAATTCATCAATAAAGGAAATAAACATTTAGTATTTCCAAACACCAAACGAAAATATAATTATAAAGGAATGAATGATGGGATGAAAGGCCCAGCAATATGCTACCATGTAATGATATGTCTCAGAATATCCCAGTAATCACTCAACCGTATATACATGATACTTCCTCGGAAAATACCATCGAGAGTTCCTGACCCATGGGGGACTCGCACTCCATATAACTCGACACGGACGAGTTCCACGTGTCTGTGCGGCCGATCTAAACGCACTATCATAATATTCAAACAATTGTTGCAGGAACGGTCTCCATTTAGTGCCAAATTACAATCTAAATCTCACCATCTCCAGATGTATGGACGGTTCCACGTGCCCAACTTATACTCAATCTCTGCAATGCATGTACACCAATATATTTACGGCTTAAAGGGGGGATGTGATGGCACCCGAATCAGTCAAATACAAACATACTAACATAACCAGCTCGTTGATCACAAATATACAGGGTGTAATAAAGGAAAACACAATCACACAAGGATTTAAAGTCAAGAATATATCACCTAATGCCATATGTTGGCATTCTCAAATTACAATCCACTGCATAGTAGTAATTTTTTCCATTTTATAAAACCGGTCTAAATCGTACAATGGCCTCACACAATTGATACGAGACCCCCATCTTTCTCCCTTACCCCTTTGTCTATTTGATTTTAATCTTTAATTAGGAAAACGTCCTTCAAAATGTCTAAAGTCGTAACATACCTTAAGAAGCCGAACCTCGTGCCACGAATCTCTTCAAGATAGTTCCTTCCCTTTCGCAAAAGTTTCGGGAACGTTCCCAATCTACAATTATGCAATATTCATAATAAGAAAATTTTTGTAGACATATCAATTATTATATGTCTATCCTAGGCGCTAAACTCATCTTAATCCGACCAAACTCCCTAATCTTGATATATATTGTGATGCCAAATTTTCACACTTGTAAATGTCAAGCCACGAACATTAACTTTAACCATCTCCCATACCCTTGAATTCAATGTTAAATATAAATATACACCAATAATTAATTACCTATATGCACTTATATTAAACTTAAGCCTAAGTTAATAATTAACCTTAAAGCGATCGACCTCACCACTGACTTACGAATTGCACTAGTATGTACGTAACCCTTTGCAAAGTATTGTTTAATGCCTAACTAAAAAAATAAATACATTTCAATTGCAATTATTGTCATAATTGCCTAATGATTGGCTTATAAGATTGTCCCCACTTACTATATTTTCTCAATAAGAAAGAAAAACATTTGCAGATCCAAACTTACTCCCCACTGACAACTATACTTTAACCCCACATTACCAATATAATAACATTTAATATACAATTCAATCTTAATTCAGTTAATCCTATTCAACAAAATTTGAAAAAAACTAGACAAATGATGTATCTTTACATACGCAGCGAGTTTATTCTCCAACCGCCGAGGATGACAACTTATTCCTATTTCTTATTTCTCTAATAATGATATATAACTGTAAACCCCCTAAGTTGTTTTAAATACATGGGCCAAGTTGCTATAAAGTATAAAATGAGTTAAGGACTCAGCCCACTAATTATTTACTAAAATTAGTTCTTCACTAATTTTTTTTTCAACTTAATACTCTTAGTCTCGTATAGGTTAAAAAATACCCTTTTCATTTTTTCAGAAGAGTCAAAATAGTCCTAGTTCTCAAAATCGACTGAGCGGGGGGGGACAGAGTCGTAGTATTCAAGATAGGAAGTAGTATGAGGGATTGAATGTGGGGGAATAATGTTATAGAAGTCGAGAAAAAAGTCACAGGTTGACGATAAAAGCCCAGCGCGAGGAGCGCCTACAACGGACACGAGAAACGGGAGTCCTAAAATTTATATTTAATAAAATTTACAAAAAATTGCAAGTTGACATAGTCGGTACCCTTTTAAAAGTCAGTTTCTTATCCTAAATTATCAGAATATGAAATTTTCACATCCACAAACAAAGAAAAATTGATATTTTATTGATAGTATATTCCAAGTCAAGGGTTTCTACTTACTAGTTTTATATTACAAGATTTTTTATGTCTGACTTTATGAATTCACTATCTAAAACTATTAATATTTTTTTTGGTAGATAAAATTAATACTTTCATCAACAATGAAGAGTTCAACAAGAAAAAAAGTTGATCTTCATAATGGGGGCCACAGGAGCGGAAAAATCCCTCTCTCTGTTGACGTGCCACCAATTTTAGTCAAGGAGAAATAATCATCGGATAAATGCAAGTTTACAAAAGGGACTTTTTTCTTCTTTTTGAAATTTAAATAAAAAACAAATCACCAAACACTGAGAAACAAGGTGGACGAACACTATTTTTGAGGCTATATAGGTTTTATCTCAAGAATTACTTATTAAAATAACTATCTAGATAATTTTATGTAGTAATTATTTGATTATAGTGAAAAATATACTTTATATAAAACATATTTGCTTCAATTTGAAAAAAGTAATTGCTTACATTTCTTGGAGGTGCAAATTCGTATATTGAAAAAATTGTGGGAAGATCCTGTGTTCATGTTCAATATTAAGTATGATTAGTTGTTGTTATTTGGATGATGTGAGCAATCAGCTGGAACGTTTAGGAGTTGATATGAGGGTTGATCAAATGGTCCGAAGCCGGTAATTTTTTTGAATTAGTTTATGTATCAATAAAGATATAATTATGCAGCTGCTTAAAACATTTCTTAGCTATTTTCGACTTTGGTATCAAATATATGTTCTATTAAATAAAACTCTTCTTTAAATTTGTGTGCATGCAGGGGCAGTGATGAGTTACGACACTTTTCATTCCAGATGCAGATTAGGGTTTACACCAAGGAATCCGCGGTCCATGATGTCCTTGTAATGGATAGATATTTAAGGGAAAAAAGAAATAAATATAGATGGACAGTGATGAACAGAAGCAGATGATTCTTCAGACTTCAATTTCAAGTGATCCAAGCGTAATTACTCGTATGTTAACTTGTAAACCAACTTGAAAAGAGTCAAACGATAATAGAGCAGAAAATGTGGTCGTTTTCAAAGAACATAGAGAAGAAGATCTTGATGAAGCATGCACAAATACAATTTTGCAACCATGCCTAGATATTGTGAAGAGATTTCTCAAAAATGATCATCACAATATTATTATTCAGTGTACATAAACAGTCATTATCGCTATCTTCTCTTTTGGTTTATTTTATTTTTCACCTATTTTGTAGAGTTTGTATTGCATTAAAAATATATACGTATGATATGACCCTATTTCATACTATTTACTCTCGTCTTTAAAACAAAAATTCTTATCTATAGAGTTGAATATTTTTTTTATTTTATGTTTGATCAAGCCCAAGCCCCAAGTCCAAGTCAAAGTCTTTTATTTAAATATATTTAATACAAATTGACGTACTGTACACAATACCTGAGATCACTCATAAGATAAAGCTAATAGAGTGATAAAATAATAAATCACCCATTACATGTCGGGAAGATTCCACCCTTAAAAAGGATTTTGAATTAATTGAATCTAAACTCAAACATTAAAAAATGTTACATCGGACAAGAACCATAAAAATAGTAAATTTGTAAGCTATCGCCTATGAAGATATTAGACCGAATTCTATCACGGTGAGTGAAGCTTGATCAATTAAAACTCTTTAATCTATTATTATTGGTGCAACAGTAATTTAATAACTTGTAAGTGAAAATAGTATCGATAATTTTCAATTCCCTCTTATGGAATAGATCTTTACAACTTATGATGTGTTGGTTGAATAGTGTAAAGATTTGACGCATTATAACTTGAATATATTCCGTTTTTAGAATATTATCGAGTTATTGTACAATCCTTTGTAACTACTTGTGATATCAGAACAATATACATCTAGAAAACGTCTCGTAAAATAATAAAGCTTAAATCGCTAAAATTTCAGGTGGATATATCTCTAAATCTTGTAATGAAAAACTAGTTCTTATTCTAAAGAGTCATTTAAAAGATTAGAATTTAGATAGATTTAATTTGGTTGTTTACTAGTAATAATTCTATAAAAATCAACATTGTAATATAAACGTTCAGCTTCTCTGGAGTTCATAACCAATATACACTAAAAACTTTATCTTTAAAATCTATTTAATAATAATACCCAAGTCAAACGTTGACAATCTATAACTTTTTAAAAAGGCATTTCTTATTCCTAAATTTTATCAGTAAATTATGAAATTGGTATGTCAACTAATAAGTCAACAAAAAATAATTACAATAAGAATGCGGACTCCATTAGAAGACAATAGACATTCGGTGATATAACGCAAAAACAATGTGAGCAAATTAATAGTTTTTGGAAAAAAAATTCGGGCTATTGGATACCCTGATAAACAATTCAAAAATCAGAGACCCCAAAAGGCGTTTTAAAACTATTCTGTATTTTTTTGTCGTATAATTGTAAATTATCCACTATTTATATACAAAGGTACAAGCAAGATTCTAACACAATATTATATCATATATTGCACTAGGGGTGTTACATGGTCGGATTGGTTGGGGTTCTTCAAATATCACAAAAACCAAAACCATTATGTGTAGGGATTTCTAAATTTATAAATCAAATCAAAATCAATTAAACTCGGTTTTGAACTCGGTTCTTTTTGAGTTTTCGAAATTTTTAAGGCTTTAGGGGGTTGCCGATAAAGTATCAAAAAACATATACTTACTTGTAATTCAATATTTCGTCAGTATACCAAAATACAAACTATCTAAATTTATTATTATTATTATTTTAGTAGTATTTATATTAAAGGAAATTAAATTAAAACTAGGTATTTCAATTGTCTAAACCAAAGTAAATCAAGGAACAAATATTCAATTGTATTGTCATTTCTAAGTTATAAATTTGAATTCCCTTTTAGCATTAGTATTAATTTAATTTTGATTTAAGTTTTATTCAATTACCAACGCAGTGGGACTATAATCTGTATGGAAACCATTCCAAAATTCTAAGTTTCCAAATGTGAAATAAAAATGTTAAAAGACTATGAAAAAGTACAAGGAATATTTAAAAATTATATCAATGTAAATATTTTTATGTGTAAAATAAAAATTTTATATACAGACAAGCGGCCTAAATTACCCTTACGTATTGAAAATTGGTTACCCAGGTACAAAAATTACCCTTCACCACCTATTGGCTAGAAATGCCCTTTTCAACACCATTGGCTCCAAAATACCCTGTCATCCACTTTGGGTTCAAAATTGACCATTTTTTAATTGTTTAAAACATTAAAACGGGAACGACCTATTTAGTCGTTTGAGCGAGGCATATTTTATTTCTGGAAAAACTTGGACTGAGTCGACGGGAATCCAAGAGGACCGTCATGGGCACGACGGACAGTCGGAGGGAGTCTGTTCCAAAACATTTAGATTTCTGAAATTTGGGTAATGAATCGACTCTCTGAACGGTCACGATGGAATGGCAGGAACGGAACGTCGTGGGCACGACGGACCATCACAGGCCATTCAGATCAGTAAATCCAGATCTATGAACTCTGTGACGGATCGCAGGACGGACCGTCACAGGCTGCGTAATCCCAGGCTTGGGTCGGATTTTCGTTAAGTAATTTAAGGGGCGTTTTGGACTTATTTTCATGCTTAATTATAAAGTAGTGGGTTAATGTAATAAGTCTAATTAATGGGGGTTATTTAAAGGAGATTAAACCTTAAGTAATTAGTGGGTTATTATTGTCATCCTTTATACTTAATTATATGCTAAATAGGGTAAAAGAAAGAGGGTTGAATAAGAAAAATTGAAAGAAACAAAGGAGAGAGGGAGAATCGATCGACGAGAGGAAAAGGCAGAAACGAAGGGAAGGAAACAAAGCTTTGGGGAATTTGATTGCTTGATCACAATCTTAGGTGGAGGTAGGTTAGGTTTCATACTACTAGTTAAACTCGTAATAGAGCATGATATGTATTTGGTAGCTTGCAACTCTTCTATATGCTTAAATGTATGCTTGTATGAATGTGATATACATTGTGATAAATAAAAGCATGATGAAGCTATTGGAATCTTAATCTTGAAAGAATCTCTACTATGTTAATGAGATTGAGGGTGCCTGGTAGAAAAGACGGCTTGAGAAAACCTAAAGTGATGAGATTAGGGGATCGGGTGTCACGACACCGGACACCGTAGAATTAGGGATCGGGTCTGTCCACGAACCGACACGAGAATTTAAGGATAGGGTGTCCACGGAATCGACACGTAGATTAGGGATAGGTGTCACGAACCGACACGTAGAATTAGGGGATCGGGTTGGTACGAACCAGACACGTAGAATTAGGGGATTGGAGTGTCACGTTACCGGAACATAGTAGTAGGGACGCGGAGTCTGTCACGTACCACAAATAGTAGTAGGGGAGCGGAGTGTAACGTATGACACAAGAGGAACAAAGATAATGAATTTTGAAAGATTTTAATATACTCCAATCTAATGAAACCTAATTTCCCCAAATGGGTATGGCAGTGAGGCTTGAGTCCTCATGAGTGAAACTGAACGTTGCTTTTAAGGAGTATAGAATGTTGTTGCTACATGTGAGTATTGTCGTTGATTTATTGATATTATTTTGGTATATATTACTATTTTCTATTTGAGTTGGCTGATGATACCTACTAGTACTAGTGTTGTGTATGGACCCTCTTGTATGTTCTTTTTGTTATCATGTGGAGTGCCAAGCAAACATACGTTCGTCTTTAAACTCACCGCCAAACTCTAGCCAGTCTTTCCATTACACCGGATTTCAAGGGTGAGTTAAGTTAATTGCTTCTAGATTGACTGATCTTCTTCCTCATATCTTGATACCTTAAGAGTTCGGCACATAGACTCAGCGTTTGTTATTTTAGCTTCTTAGAATATCTTAGTTTAGTAATTTATCTAGATGTTTTGTGGTGAGACTTCCAGATTTTGGGGGAAAATAAGAGATGTTGAACATTTTAGAAGTTAATGAATGGTTTTTATTAATGAGTTACGTCTTCCGAATTACTTTCGTTTGATATATATTGAAATGTCAGGGTTTAGATTGGTTTGTTCCCCCACATAGGAGGGGAAGTGTGGGTGCCAGTCGCGGCTCGTTTTGGTTCGTGACAAAAAGTGGTATCAGAAGCATTTGGTTAGGTTGGTCTCATCACACAAGAACAGGTCTATTAGAGTATTACGGAACGGTAGGGGGACGCCTTTACTTTTCTTTGAGAGGCATAAGACTTTAGGAAAATTACCAATTCTTTCTTTCTGTCGTTGCTATACTTAGATCCAATTGGTATCTAGGTGATTACTAATTGGTATCTGACAAGCTTCACTCTATTTCGCAATGGTTAGAGAATTAGAGAACAACTACGCCAAACACCAGCACCGGTATAGAATAGGGTAGTCTGAGCCGCCACTGGGGCTGTAGCTAGAGGAGGAGCTAGGAGTAGAGTGGACAAGAAGGCCGTGGAAGAGGTCGTGGGAGGACGTCCTCTTAGAGGAAGAGGACGAGCACCTAGGCCCATCTGGCAACTAGGCGGTGACTCCTCCACCGACTGAGGAATAGTGAGAGGGGGTGAGGAAGGGGGGAAGACTGAACAAGTGGCAAACTGTGGAAATTGCCACCCCAACCTACACCAGAACTGATCAAGCAGGTTCTTGGCTATCTTAGTGGGTTATATGATCAGGGGCCAGACGCCTCCAGTGTTTTCTACACAACACCTTGGTTCAGGAGGTACAAAATGCAGCTACTATGGCTCCCCGCATGGATGGCCTAATTGGAAAAAATAGGCATGTCCCGTCTGACCACAGGGCCTAGAATGACAAATGATCAGTATGACTTTTCAGTAACTTCTTGAATTGAAACCTCCAAGCCTTCAAGGGTGCTGAAGCTGAGGGATGCCTAGTTTTACTGGTTGACTGTCATGAGCTACTTACACAAGAAGGGTTATAGATGAGCAAACGGTGGTGTTGAGTTGTGAATATAAGTTCAGGGAACGCCCAAAATGTGGGTGGCGATCACATTGTTGAGTGTCAACCAACAGAGGCACCACCTAGGACTGGGCATTCATTCTCTAGATTGTTTTATGGAGAAGTATATTCCTCGGACTTTGATGAGATAGGAAAAAGAGATGAGTTCTTTGAGCCTAGAGAAGGTTTAGGATGTCCGGTTTTACTGCATATGAGGCTAAGTTTTGTGCACTATCATGGTATGCCACCCAAACTTTGTTTCATTTCCACTAGAGCAGGGTTCGCCGTTTTTGTGACGGGGTTAAGTCAGAATTGCGGATTTCAGCCTTAACAGGAGCGGCTACGGCAAAACTTCCTTTCAAGAAGTGGTATAGGATTCGTGATGAGTTGGAAGGAGTGAAGCCAGATGGAGTCACCATGGCCACGACATCAAAAAGGTTCGGAAAGGAGGTGAGTTAATGGTTCTACTCTAGAGGACGGGTTCAGGAAGTTACTCAGTCCGACCAATTCAGTCTTCATACAGACTGAGTTGGGGGTCCACCTCAATACCGGTCAAAACATTTCTCATGAGAGACCTATGCTTGGACTCCAGGGAGTGTTATGGATGTGGGAGACGACATATTAGGAGGAATTGTCAAAACAGAGTTATAGACCCCATTGCTAGAGGTAGAGGTGGGTCTGGTAATAGAGGTCTCTTTTCTGGAGAACGCGGTGGCCGACGGTAATGGTGGTCACGAAAATGGCCAGGATAACGGGAAAACTGGAGTATACAGCACAACATGGTAGGAGGCAAGGGCCGACAGGGATAGGGCCATGCTAACTTTCCCTGGGCGGGTCTGAAGCGGAGGCATTGGATTGCTGTTATCACAGGTAAACTTTTTGGTTTGGTGATTGTATGGCTTCTGGTACTATTTGACCCTGGCTCTAAACATTTTCAGAGATCTTAAGCATTTGATAATGGTCTTAATTTACATTGTGAATTGCGCCTTGAAATGCTATACATGTTTTTATACGATGGTGAGTCGGTAATAGTTTGAAAAGGTGTATAGGTCTTGTTCTTGTGACTTTTGTGGATAGAAATACTCCATGTAGACTTGGTTATCTTAGAATAGAATGGTTGACTTGATGTAAATTCTGGGTCTTGGACTTGCTCTCTTCAAATTTTGCAATCTTGGATTGTAATGCTAAAACTGGGAGTTTAGCCAAGCCTGGACAGGATCCGTTACGCCCCTGTGGGATGGTGACTACACTTCCAATCCGGTTCAATATCGTCTCCTTTCTTCGTGATAAGAGGAATGGTTAGAAGGGTTGTTAGCTTCTTGGCACACCGCCGGGATGATACCACCCAAGTAACCTTCAATTGAGTCAGTTTCGATAGTCCGCGAGTTTTAGATGGGGTTTCTTGACATACCTCCTGGATGCCACCGGATCGAGATATTGACTTCTGCACGTTCTTGAACAGAGGGGTACTCGCCCATTCTATTACCCCTTATAGAATGCTCCCACTGCGTTAAAGAGAGTTAAAGGCTCAAATTCAAGAGTTGTTGAGCAAAAGGCTTCATTAAACCGAGTGCATACCCTTGGGGTGCTCCGTTTGTTTGTGAAGAAGAAAGATAGAGAAAGAAGAGAAGAAGAAACGGAAAGTAAGAGAAGAAGAAAGAAAGACAAGAAAGAATAGAGAGATTAGAAAGAAGAAAGCATAAGAAAGAGAAATGAACAGAAGACAGAAAGAAAGATAAGAAGAAGAAAGTCCCCAGAGAGAAAGAAAGGAAAGAAAAGAAGAAGGAAACAAGAAATAAGGATAAGACCACGGAAAGAGAAGACAGAGAAAAAGAAAGAAGATAGAAAGAAAGACAGTAGAAATAAGAAAGAAGTAAAAGACAGAACAGAAAGAAAAGAAAGATAGGATAGAAGAAGAAAAGAAAGAAAGAAAGAGAGTAAGAACGAAAGAAAGAAGAAAGTAGAAAGAAGAAGAGAAAAGAGAAGAAGAAAGAGAAAGAAAGAAGAGAAAAGATGAGAAGAAAGATAGAAGATAGAGACGAAGAAGAGAAAGAAAGAAAGGAAGAAAAAGAAAAGAAAGAACAGAAAGAAAGAAAGAAAAAGAAGAAAAGAAAGAAGAAAGAAAGGAAAGAGAAAGAAAGAAAAGTAGGAGTCTTCGGAATGTGCAATAGATTACCGGCAAACTAACTAAAGTAACTGTTAAGAACAGGTATCCTCTTCCTAGGCATTGATGATGTGTTCGACCGTTAAAAGGTGATTGTGTCTTCTCTAGAATGACTTTGAGGTTGTTTGTTATCATCAATTGAAAATACGGGCAGCCAGATGTGCCAAAGACTGCCCTTACGAACCAGGTAGGGCATTATGAATTCTTGGTAATGTCCTTTGGACTAACGAATGCCCCTGCTCTGCTTCATGAGCTGAGGACGGGATTTTTAGCCATATCTGGATCTGCTTTGTGATCGTATTTATTGTGATGTGATATAACTGCTAACTCCAAGTAAGAAGGCACATGAGGAGAATTTGAGAATGGTGTTGAAATGGTGAGGGAGGAAAAAGCTTTAGGCCAAATTCTCCAAGGTGAGTTTTGGCTAGATTCAGTGTCTTCTTGGAGAAAGTGAGTTCCAAGGATGGAGTGATTGATGTGGATTTCTAAGATCGAAAGTAAGTAGTGAAGGGAATTGGGTAAGACCTACTAATGTGTCAGAAATAAGAAGCTTTGTTGGTTTAGCCAGTTACTACCGTCGATTTGGTCAAGGGATTTATTATATTGCTTACCAATTGACGAACTTGGTGACTAGCAGAATGTTCATTTGTATGGTCGTTATGAATGTTGAGGAAAAGCTTTCAGAAACTCAAAGGACCTTGTTGGACTACCGCACCTAGCCTTACCTTGCCGGGGTAGAGGGTTAAGAACTTCATTGTTTATTGTGATGCCATTCCTATTATGGGTTGAGGTGCCGTGCTAATGCAACAGAAAAAATGTAATTGGTTCAGTGCTCGAGGGCAATTAAAGGTGCATGAAGTAATTATACGACCCATGATCTAGTAGAGTTGGTTGTGTGGTGTTTGCATTAAAGCAATGGAGACACGTATTATAGGGGTTAAGTGTGAAGTCTATAAGGATCACGTAGCCTACAGTATGTCTTTACTCATAGAGATTTGAATTGAGACAGGGAGGTGGATGGAAACTACTGAGGATATGTTTACCATCTGTATCAACTTCGGGAAAGGCTAATGTTGTGGCAGACGCCGAAGTAAGACAAAGCAGGGAGCATGGGTAGTTTATCCACTTACAAGTTTTCTGGACGCCCATGGATAGAGAGGTTCAGGGGACTCTAGCTAAATGACCTTATGAGGCTAGAAGTAAATGAAGGAGGATTGTTGACAGTGTGGAAAGCAAATCTTCCTCTTGACCAAGATTTAAGGGAAAACAGTTTGATGACGAGAGAAACTAAGCCCGAATCCGTGGTGATAGGTGTGGACAGGAGAGACTAAAGAAGCAATAATGGATGAGGAAGGTGTTGTTTGAGAATGAAGGGAAGGGTGATGTGTGCCCCGTGTTGATAATTTTATCCACACTATTCTTACAGAGGCGCGGGGGGGGGGACTCATAGTTCGGATATTCTATACATCCTGGTTGCAACCAAGATGTACAGTGACCTAAAGCAAACTTTTGGGTGGAGTAGAATGAAGCACGACATGTGATTTTGTTGCCAAATGTCCAAATTGTCAGCAAGTAAAGTATGAACACCAGAGGCCCGGAGGAACACTTAAGATGCCCATCCTGAATGAAGGGGGATGAGAATTGCCAATGGAATTTGTGGTTGGCCTTCCAAAGACATGGGGCAAGTTTGATTCTATTGGTTAATTGTGGACAGATTAAAACTTAAGTCTGCTCATTTCATTCAGGTTAAGGTGACTTACAATGCGGAAGTTAGCCAGACTCTACATCTCGGAAATTGTTCGGTTGCATGGAGTTTCCACTTTCCATCATATCAGATCGAGGTACGCAGTTACTCTAAGTTTTGGAGAACATTGCACGCAGAATTAGGTTACTAGGTGGGACTTTAGTACTGCATTTTCACCCTCAGAAAACGATGGACAAGTCTGAGCGAATGATCAAGTATTGGAAGATATGCTTCGAGCAGTGTGATAGAATTAGGTGGTCTTATTGGGATAACTTCTACCCTAGCGGAATGTTTTTTCGTATAATAATAGCTATCACTCAAGTATTGATAGGTCTCTTTCGAAGCAGTTGTAGGGAGGAGATGTAGGTTCTACCATTGGTTGGTTTGATGCATTCCGAGGTGAGACTTGGGGTACTGACAATTTGAGGGATTCAATGGAAGGAAAGGGTGTGAAATCTATTCAAGAAAAGCTTTTTAGCGGCCTCAAAGTAGGCAAAAGGAGTATGCAGATCGAAAGGTTAGGGACTTGAGTCATGGAGGGGTGAGCAGTTCTGCTGAAGGTTTTTCACCCATGAAAGGGTTGTGTGTGATGCCGATGTTATAAAAGAACAAGTAGCTTACGTCCGAGTTTCTATTGGCCATTGAAGTCTGAAGCGAGTAGGGGAGGTGGGATTATGAATTAGCCTTACCTCAAGGGCTTGTCAGGAGTGCACATGGTAGTTAATGTATCTATGTTTAAAAGGTACCATGGGATGGAAATAAATCATGGTTGGGATTCAGCTTCTGTTGTTGAGAACTTGTCTTATGAGGGGAGCCTGTTGCCACTTCGATAAGACGTCCGCCAAAGTGAGATCGCGGGAAATTGCATCCATTAAGGTGCCAATGGACGAACCCCCTCGACCAGTTGAAAAACCACTTGGGAGAAGAGAAGGAGGCTGATATGCAAGAAAGATACCCACACCTGTTTACAGAGTCAGGGTACTTCTTTCCTATTGTTTTTTCTTCTCGGTGATCGTTCGCAGGGCCGAAACGATGGGTAAATTTGGTATCTATTGGGAAAACGAACTATTTAGTCGTTTGGAGCACAGATTTTAATTCTGGAAAAAAACTGGCTGAGCGACGGATCCCACGACGGGACGTCAGGGCACGACAGACAGTCGAGGAAGTCTCGTTCAAAATACTTAGAATTATGAAATTTGGGTTATGAAATCGACTCATGAACGTTCCACGACGGATGGGCAGGAAGAAACGTCGTGGTCACAGTTAGGCCGTAAAGGCCATTTTCAGGAAATCCAGATCTATAACTCTGATGACGGAAGAAGCAGGACGAACAGTCGAAGGCGCGATGGGCCGTCAGGGACTGGTAATCCCAGCTGGGTCGGATTTGGAATAATTTAAGGGGCGTTTTGGACTATTTCTTGCTGTAATTATAAAGTAGTGGGTTAATTGTTAATAAGTTAATTAATTGTGGTTACAAGAGGTAACCTTAAAGTTAATTAGTGGGTTATATTGTCATCCTTTTACTTAATTATATGTACATAGGTTAAAAGAAAGAGGAGTTGAATAAGAAAAATAGAAAGAAGACAAAGATGAGAGGGAGAATTCGAAAGAGGAAAAGAAAGGGGAGAGAGAAAGAGAAACAAAGCGGAAACACAAAGCTTTGGGGGAATTTGCGTGCTTGATCACAATTATTCGGTGGAGGAGGTTATGGGTTTCATACATTGTAGTAAACTATTAATAGACGAATGATATGTATTGAGTTAGTATTGTAAACCCGTCTAATGCTTAAAATTAATGATTGTTGAATGTGATATAAAATTGTGATAAAAGAAGCATGCTGAAGATATTGAATCTTAATCTTGAAAGAAACTCCTAATCTACCTTGTACTGAGACTTGATGGTGCCTTGGTATAAAAGAAGGATTGCATGAACTAAATGATGAGAATTAGGGGATAGGGTGCACGAAACCACACGGAAAAATTAGGGGACTCGGGTTGTCACGAACCGACAGTAGAATTAGGGGAGTCGGGTATCAGACAGACACGTTAGAATTAGGGGATCGGTTGCACGAACGACACGTAGAAGTAGAATTAGGGGAGCGAGTGTAACGAACGACACGTAGAATTTAGGGGATCGGAGTGTCACGTACCGAACATAGTAGTAGGGGAGCGGGAGTGTAGTGTCAGTACGACACATAGTAGTAGGGGAGCGGAGGTCCCGTACCGACACAAGGAGGAACAAAGATATGAATTTTGAAAGATGTTAAGAATCAATTATAATGAAACGTAATTTCCCAAATGGGTATGGCCATTGAGGCTTGAGTCCTCATGGGTGACTAGACGGTGCTTATTAATGAGTATAGAACTTGTGTGCTACATGTGTGAGTATTGTAGTAGATTTATGAGTTGATTTGATATATACGTTTTTATTTGAGTGGATGATGTACCTACTCAAAACTAGTGTTATGACTGACCCTACTTGTAGGTTCTTCTGTATCATGTGGAGTGCAGCCAAACATACCGTCGTCTTCAACTGAACCGCAAACTCTAGCAGGCTTCATAACCGGATTTCAGGGTGAGCTAATGATTATAGCTTGGACTGGATCTTCTTCCACATGTCGTGATGCCTTGAAGTTCCGGCATAGAATAGTTGGTTATTT
>JAKWJA010000321.1:0-22616 GCA_027704765.1 Solanum habrochaites
TCGCCGTGATCCAGCAAGATATCTTCCCAAAGCTGGCGTTTTCCTCCCTCTATCCATATCGATATTCTCCCTTTTCTCTCTTCTTCTATTCTTCGTTCTTATTCAAAACCCTCTTCTTTTACCCTAATTAGCATATATAATTAAGTATAAGATGGCAATAATAACCCCATAATTAACTTAAGGTTACATCTTTAAAAAACCCCAAGTACTTATACTTATTATACATTAACCCTAACTTTATAATTATACAGGAAATATCCCAAAACCCCCTTAAATTACTTACCAAATCCGACTCGGCCATTTTTTCCTGAAATAAGATTTGCCTGCTCAAAACGACTAAACAGGATCGATTTCCAAGTATGTTAATGTATGTATAAATTGTATATTAATACCAATTATATGATCATTTATTAGTTTAATGATAATAAAAAAATGATAAAAGAAGTTGGGGAATTTATTATTTCTATCTCTCTAAAAATAATATAGAAAATATTATGGAAAAGTATGGAAAAAATAAAGACATAGGAGTCCCTAAAAAATAGCAATTTTTTTACCTTATCCTAATTACTCCAAACTTCCTCACTTATTTTCTTTGAAATCCCTCCTCTCCTCTACTTTCTTAATTTTTTTATGCATTTTTTTTCCATTTTTTTGTTGCAACAAATTTTTTGTATTGTTTAAGACTATTTTTCTCTTTGTTTTTTTTGTTAAGTTTGCTATTATGATTATTTGTAAATTTATTTTTTAAATCCTTAGCTTCAACACCCCAATGTTCTCAACCAATTTTCAATAAAATCCTAACCCACTCTACTACGTTTCTTTTACTTAGCTCCAGACTCGCAACCCAAATGGGATTATAAAACCAGACCGTTGTAATTGCAAAAAATAATACGAGAAAGACTAAAATACCACACACAAAAAAAAAAAAAAAGGAGATCAAAATCAAAGATAACAAGTGATTTTTTTTGTGAAAATGAGGTTAGGGTTAGAAGTTTTTGATCTGATTCCAAATTCGGGATACAACTTTGCTTTATGGTATCAATTTTTCGAGCGATTAACTATATTTCTGCGTGATTTTAACAGAATATTAGTCCTTGAAATTTTGATGCCAATAGTATGAAATTCTCTTCAATCACATGTATTATGTTTATTATAATTATTATTGTTACATTATTATTATTATGCGCTTTAGATGTACTTTGTAATATATATTTAAATTAGTTTCATGATATCGAATTGTTAAATTTAATGATAAGTGTGTATGTTTTAGTCTAATTTTCCCTTGAAGAACCTTATTGAATTTACTGTATTCTTGTTAGATTAGGATATAAACTAAAGTTTAATTGATTAGTGATTTAGAATGGTTTGTCTAGTATGATTTATTTTTTTAACTTTTTATTTTGATAAATAAAAAATAATTTATCTTTAGCATAAAAATAAGATGATTATCAATTTAATTTGGATTGTTAAATTATATAATTCAGAAGATCTATGAATATTTTTTACAAGTTTATGATTTTTTAAAAAAAATTAAATATATGTATCAATAATAAATTAAAAAGCATAAGGAAAAAAGATAGAAATAATAATAATAATAATAAAAAAGAACAACGTGAACATAAAAAGAATAATGAAAAACAATAAGAAAAAAAAGGCATAACAGAAACAAAAAAAAATCAAACAAAAAAATAATAATAAAAAGAAAAATAAATAAGCAAATAAATAAAATGTAATACAAAATATACGTAAAGTAAAATAAATAATAATAAGAAAAGCTAATAGAATGTTAGAAAAAGATGATTTAAAAATAAAATTTACATATGAATAAAAAAGAATCCAAAATTATTAAAAAAAAATTATAAAAATAGTCATAAATCTTAAAATTTATCTCCTATTCTAAATGTATTAAAAAATTCTTAAAATTAACTCACATTTCCAATTCCTTCCTAGATAAAAACCCTAATAATCCCTAAATATTCGATACCTATAATAATAACAAAAAAACCTAAAAGAAAGCGAAAAATATATAAAATACCTGGATGTTTCATTGCACGTTTAACATAACGACCCGCATAAAAAAATTAAGGCCATTTAAAATAAATAAACCAATTTCAAATAAATATAAAATAAATCTAAGGGTAAATAACAATGTTATTATTAAGTTAAATCATATAATCAAAAATTAAGTCAAGTCATCCTAAAGTCAAGAAAGCGACCGTGCTAGAAACACAAGACTCGAGGAATGCTAGAACCGCGGGACCCTAATTTCTAGTTCTAAGAGCAATAAAAATAGAGAATTTTTTTTTTTTATTAGGGATTTAAATAAGGTGACTTCGAACACCAAAACTCAATTCCAAGTGGCGACTCTGAATAATAAAATAATACTTTTTCAAATATCACTTTAATAGGAAAAACTCTTTTTCTTTCAAAAATAAAATCAAATATTGAGGAAAAAATGGGCGTGAAAATTATCAACATAGATTTACTGTGATACTATCGAATAGGCTAGTGTGGATTGGTACGATGTAATAATTAAGTCATCCATCAATTATGATGTCTAATATGAGGTACAGGTAAGGTTTAGTACCTTATACACACGTAGCCGGACCAAGGTACAGGGTGAAATTCTCTATATATTGGACCAAGAATTTTTAGATACATAAGTTACCACTTTACATGCAAAACACTAGGAAAGAATTGCTATTTCTAGGAACAAGCCGTTATAAACCTGTAAGGAACACACATACCCTAGTTATTTTGAAAACTTGATAAACACTCAACATTTACTTTCATTTACTTGTTAACTAAGACTGTTTAAGGAACTTGTTTCATTAAAACCCCTATTGATTATTTATTTTAGGAAGATATTGGCTAAATAGACGTAATTGTGAATTAAAGTTAAGTCTAGACCATTTTCCTCGTGGGATAGAACCTAACCTAGTAGTTGAGTTCACTACTTAATTACGACCGCCTATACTTCTTTAAGGAGATGTAATTTGAGCGTGATCAAAATTTTGTGACGCTTGCCAGGGAAGTTGGTTTTAATTAGACTTTAAATTAATTATTTAAATTTAGTCAACGATTTCCTGATTTTACTTTTTCTTTTTCTTTTTGTTTCTTTATGGTCTATCTCTAGTGAATGCAAAGTATATGGAGACAAGGAGTACCACTCATTCCATTTGATCCAGACTTCAATAAAACCTTAATAAAAATGGATAATCAAGAGGCACCAGCCAACCCGAACAGAGAAAATCTATGTGATGGGACAATCCATCAACCTCCATCACCAATTGAGGCATACAATCAAGTTCTTGTTGATAATCAATTTGACAATGCTCATAGAATTCAGCCTCTAGACCCACGACTTCAGGATTACTATTGGGCAACGTGAACATTGCAGATTCTGATGGACCTCTTGCTCTACCCCCTCTTCTTCCTGGGCTCTCATTCTTGGTGACGAGTAGCTTAATGCAGATGCTCACAATGAGGGGTTTACTCTTAGGAGTTCCATTGAAGGACCCCATGCTCATATATCTAAAATAAGTTCTGTGTCCAAAAGTTTTGTGGGTAGACTGGACTTGGATATGAACGTCATTAGGTTGCGTGTATTTCCTTAATCAATGACAGGAGATGCCGTTGTATGGTTCACCGAGCTTCTCTACAACTCTATTCATACTTGGGATTAGTTGAGAGATGTGGTCTCTTGAAAATATTATCTTGTCCAAGAATCAACCTAAGATAGGTGAATCACGTTTGCCCACTACCTGGAGAGTTGGTGAGTAGCTTTTGGAAAAGATTTAGTGCATTTGTGAGAGGCGTCCCAAATCATCACACTTATGATGAGTCACTGAAAGAGTACTTCTACAGAGGGAAAGATTGTAACAAAAAAGAAATGATCGATGCTATTGCGGGTGGCTCCTATGGGGAATGTACCTATGATGAGATTACAGAGAAGTTAAGAGAAGATATCTCGCAACAAAAAGGCTTGGAGAACTATAAAGTCAGACACTGGGAGAAACACTTTTGCCTTACAAGCTACGAACAACCCAACAACAGATGTGATGTGTGAAGAGTTGGCATTGATAACTGAGCTTTTGTTAGTCTTGAAACATGTGAGCGTAAGTTTTCAAATAAGTAAATATAATGAACTATTTGAACTAAAACCAACCCACCAACGGTCGGTAGATGAGTACTATTATGACGATGATACCTATATAGTGAATGATCAGATGGGGGGTTTCCAACCAAACACCAAATGGATACAATAAGGAAAATTGGCTCTAAGGTCAAAACTATGGTAATTACAAGAGAGAGGGTCAATATTTACGATATGGGAACTACAACTGCGACAACTACTTCAACCGTAAAAACTATAGTAACATGAATGATTAGAGTGGGCCCTATGTTCCTCCTAAAAATTGAGAAGTTTCTATTAGGGATGGTAGAGATAGTATGGCGCGAGTTGAGTATATGTACAAAATAATATGATGAGTTTGCTGCTAGTAATGGATATGTCAAGGAAAATGAGAGGTGACCTAGATAACATTGGACAAAAGATGGATGCACATGCGATTTCAATTAAACATCTTGAGTTATAGATGGCTCAGTTGTTTACTATTGTAAACCCACGCCAATCTGGAAACCTTCCCAGTAAAACTATCTAGAATCCTAAAAATAATGGGAATTGCATGGAAGTTACTCCTCGAAGAGGTAAGCAGTCTACTGATCCACCCATGCCGTCTGTAGTAGAAGCTGATATGAGAAAATACGAAGAGGTGGAAGCTAGTGGAGAGTTGGTGGACAAAACGACGAAAGAAGCAGAGGTATCTCAGAAAGTGTTCCACATTCCTAGACCTCCACCACCTTTCCCCACAAAGATTAGTGAAGAAGTCTTAAGATGGTTAATACAGGCGATTTGTCACTATGTTGAAATAACTTTCCATCAATGTTCCTTTGATAAAAACTTTAGAACAAATGTACGGTTATGCTTAGATTATGGACTATATGGTGCAAAAATAAGAGATCGATAAGTTTCGAAGATGATGACAGAATGCACCATTGTAGTGTTATTGCTACACGATCTCTTGTGCAGAAGAAATAAGATCCGGACACCTTCAATATTCCATGTACTATATGGTTTCTACACGTTTCTAAAGCACTATTTGATCTTGATGCGAGCATAAATCTCATGACTCTGTCCATTTAAAAGAAAATAGGCTTGGGTGACCCAAAGCCTACTATAATGCGGTTACTGATGGCCGATCGAACTGTGAAAGGGCCCATTGGTATATTCCATGATGTAGTTGTGAAAGTGGAGTCATTCTTATTTTCAGCCGATTTTGTGATTTTTGACTGTGAGTTACTTGAAGTCCCAATTATTCTAGGAAGACCATTCCTTGCCACTGGGAGTACATGTCCACATGGAAAATATTTGATCTAAAGCACTATTTGATCTTGATGCGAGCATAAATCTCATGACTCTGTCCATTTATAAGAAAATAGGCTTGGGTGACCCAAAGCCTACTATAATGCGGTTACTGATGGCCGATCGAACTGTGAAAGGGCCCATTGGTATATTCAATGATGTAGTTCTGAAAGTGGAGTCATTCATATTTCCGTTCAATTTTGTGATTCTTGACTGTGAGGTTGACTTTGAAGTCCCAATTATTCTAGGATGACCATTCCTTGACACTGGGAGTACATTAGTTCACATGGGAAAAAGGTTAAATGAAATTTAGGTTGAACAATGAATCAACAACTTTAAATATATGTAGGTCCATGAAGAAGAGTGATGACCTCCAAACGGTATCTGCTATATAGTACAAGGTTGATAATATATCGGAGCTGCAAATTGAAGAGCAACTAGGTGTCGAGGAACTATCGGTAGTTATCATGAATTTTGATTGTGATGGTATTGAAGAGTATGTTCTTTGGTGGCTGCACTTTAACGATACGAATATCGGTCAAAGCGGATGAAATTGGAGTTGGATAAGTTTCATCGCAAGTCTCCACCTGGGAAACCATCTATTGAGGTAGCTCCAAAACGAGATCTTAAGGCTCTACCACCTCATGTTAGGTATGTGTTCTTGGTAGAGATTACACGTTGCCTGTAATAATAGCAGCAGATTTGAATGGACAACAAATAAAGTGCTTAGTAGCGATCCATTGGTTGTACTATTGCGGATACTATTAGGATTCCTCTCGATATTTGTTCCCAAAAAATTCAAATCATGCCCAGTCACAAACCAAGTTTTGAGCACCAATGAAGGTTGAATCCGCCTATGCAAGAGGTATTGAAAAAGGAGATCATCAAGTGGTTGGATGCTGGATTCATCTATCCTATTGCGAACAGTAGTTAATGTGCTGTTCAGTTTGTAAACCTAAAAATGATGACAATGATACCTAATAAGAGGAATAAACTTGTTCCCATGAGGACAATGAATGGATGGATAATTTTCATGGACTACCGGAAGTTTAATGCGTGGACAGAAAAGGACCATTTACCCAAGCCCATCATGGATCAGATGCTAGATAGACTCACAGGCAAAGGGTGGTATTGCTTTCTTCATGGCTATGTGGCTATAATCAAATATCTATTGCACTAGAAGATCAAGAAAATACCACCTTCACTTGCCCCTATGATACCATTGCATTCAAAAGGATGCCATTTGGGTTATGTAACGCACCAATGACCTTCTAGCTTGTATGATGTCGATATTCTCTGATATGGTGGAGGACACTATTCAGGAGTTCATGGATGATTTTTTTGTAGTGGGAAACTCCGTTGATCGGTGTTTTATTAATTTGTCATAGGTTCTAAAGAGGTGTAAGGATTGTAATTTGGTGCTAAATAAGGAGAAATATCCCTTTATTATGAAAGAAGGCATTGTGTTGGGCCATCACATCTCTAAAAAGGGGATAGAGGTTAATTGAGGTAAGGTAAAAGTAATAGAGAACTTCTCCCCCCATCTCTAATCTATCAGGGTGTGAGAAGTTTTTCTTGGGCTACTATTTAATAAAAGTTTATTAAGGATTTTTTGAAAATTGCCACTCTTTTTGTGCAAACTGTCAAGAAGGAATGTTTGTTTTATTTTGATGAATCCTATTTGAAGGAATTTGGAGAGTTGAAAAAGAAATTGGTTTCTACACCCATTATTATTTCACCAGATTGGATAGAGCCATTTGAAGTGATGTGTGATGCGAGTGGGGTGGAACTTGGTGTGGTATTTGGACAGAGAAGGGACAAAATCCTTCACCCTATATAGTATGCAAGTAAAGCCGGAACGAAGCTCAAAAGAACTACACGGTAACTGAATAGGAACTTTTTACAATGGTATTTGCATTCAAGAAATTTCGCTCCTATTTACTGACACGAGGTTCATAGTGTATACCGATCATTCTTCCTTAAGGTTGAAGGAGAAAAAGTATACTAGCCAGGTTGATCAGATGAAAACTGTTGCTGCAATAGTTTGATTTTGAGGTAAAATATATAAAGAGGAATGAGAACCAAGTTGCCAACCACTTGTACAGATTGGAGGATGAGGCTATGTGTGAATTGGTATAAAAGGTTGTTCCAAAGTTTGATATCGTTACATGGATTTTGGTTAAGTTTGGATATATTTCAAATATTTTGCCCTAAATAGGGTCAATTAGACAAAAAGATCATTGAAGAAACTCCAACTTCAAGTTCACAATAGCAAAAAAATTATAGAGAGTTAACAAAATGGCATTTTGAAAAACAACAATGCATAAGTAAAACTGTATAAAAGAGGAGGTATCTGATGTACCATGATTTCACAGTATTTTCAATGCATTTTACTTAAGAGTTGTGTGTCTAGAGCCTTTTTGTAGTAGTTTTAACAAGTATTTTTTTTGTTTTTGCAGGACAGAATTGGTTTAGGTTGAAACCAAAAGCCCAAAATGTAGAATACACGACATAATTAAGCCATGGACAGAGCTCGTGTCTTATCGAACAATCATAGGTGGGTGACCTCGACTTGTGCGATTCAAATAAGGGAGAAGATCAAGGAAGAATGACAAGATATGAAACTATGAGTATAAACAACGGTCTGCCAATTGATCTACAAACAGTACTAGTGAAATGTCGATTGGTTTCAAAGAAGGTTTTTCCAGTACCTACTTTTCTAGATGCTAAGTGGTGGGAACGACTGAGGATCACTGACGGGCCGTAGAATCGATCGACGACTGTTACAACTGAATCCAATCCTTTGATTCATATAAGGTGATATCTCGAAGTCTAAAAAATAATTCCACTATGACTGATGTAGAAAAATACGACGGACCGTCTAATGAATGGCGACCGTCTCTTCTTTGGAAGGTCGTGTAAAATGATGGTTGCAGTTCTGTAGTGTGGTTCGCTTGGTTTTTGGTCCTTACTTCTCTTCCTCTCGGTGCTTCTCGTTCTCTTTGCTCTCTTCTTGTCCGTTCCCTCCCGCTCTTTTCTTCCTTCTTCCCTTCATGTCTTTTTCCCCCTCCCCAACAAAAGTTTCCTTATTTAAATTGCTTTTTTTTAGACTGTATTTTATAAATAGGGGATTAAATCCTCCTACTTATGCGGTTTCACATCATCTTTGTGGGCGTCGATAGTCTACTCTTTTTTATTGGTCTCTTTTGTTTTTGGAAGATTGGGTTTTTGCAAATTAAAGCATTAATCAATTTGCCGGTTCGGTGGTTGAAGCGTTTTCTTGCAATTTCAGAGTGGATTTTTCTTGAGTCTTCTTATTTGATAAGGTAAGATTCAATAAATTCTTTATAGGACCGGTCTTTTTACTCGATAGATTCCTCTGTGAATAGTGATGTATCCCGTGCTTCTTCTCATTTCCGGGTATTTCGCGCACTCCACAACCACTCTGGGGGTTCTGGTTGTGGGAACCATGGAGTGTAAACTGTAACCCCAAATCGTATTACCTAGCAGCTAAAGACATATGTGTTTCAAAAAGAGTGGGGTGATTGTTGGTGCAGTTTTTGTAATGTCTTCTTAGTTTCGCCTTAGAAGTCTTATCCAACCAAAGGGAGTTCGTTCGCCAGCATCGCCACGTCCGAACTACTCTACTCAATACTGCGTCGCGTCCGCGGGTCTCGGATCCTGGGGACGGTCTGGGCCCGGCCCCGGGCGCCTACCCCGGTCTCCGCTTCTTGTCGCCATCCCGTGTCTCCTTATCCGGCCTGTGCTGCAGGACCAAGGATGCCCCGGAGCCCTTGATCTTGGACTTACGCCCGCTCTCTCCACTCTGGGAAAAAGGCACATGCAGTTGGTGTGCGTGCCGGGCCTGGGTAAGCGAGCCGAGCATGCCTGCGGTTACATGGGTTAGAGTTGCCAGTGTGGATATCTATCTTAATGCACTCATTTCGCGAATGGGTTGTGCTCAGCCTGGCGAGTTACTATGTGCCGAAGAAAATCTAAATGGTCCCAGTTCAGCTCGCAGCTCTGAAGTATTGCTAATACACTGTCGAATGTGAGGTAAAAGATGTATGGCTGGTCGGTAGGTTAGCGGTCGGCTTATCCCAAGAGTTGTCAGCATCTTCCGCGACGGGATGCGCGCCTCTCTTGCGCGCGGCTAAGGGGCGGGCCTTACGCCGCCGGCGCCGGATCCTCCCGGGGACAGGGGGGGGCAGGGTCGCTGTGCGGTCTGCGAGGAGTTGACGTGATCGAGGCCACGCGGGACCGGGGCGTGGGGAGGCGATAGCGCGGTCCGGGGGGATATCCCTCCAGGCTACTTGCTTTCCCTCCCTTCCTTACCGCTCGATGAGGTTCGGTGGACCGGTTCTGACGTGGCTACTACAGTTAGGGGTATATGAGGTGCCATCCTATCGAGCGGCCCGTTCCACTCCCCGCCGGCCATCTGCGGGCGCGTCCGAACGAACGGAGGGGAGTGCGCAGCCACGCGCCGAGTACCCAGTTCTGCCTTCTACCAGCGTCCCCCCGCCGCGGGCGCTCGACGCCAGCCGCATAATTTTGAATACATAACTAATAAGCATGGGCTTGCACTTGTCCTCCTGTTGCAAGATCTAGCCTTCGCCAGGAACATGAAATGCTGGTACTCTTACGATCACGGAATACCAGGCTTGACCTCGTCCTACAACATTCATGTGAAGTGAAACCAGCCATTACCGTCTAATCTTTTATCAAAAGCATGATAAAAGACACCCGTGTCTCCCCCGTAGGCATACCTGGTGGCTGGATCCGTGGAGATTGATGACGAGCTACGAACGCTCGGGCGCCCGGCTCCTCTCTGCGAAGGCTTGGTGGTACGCCTGGTCTCTCGGGCCAAAAGAACAAAAACTGACAAATGCGGCTTAAGTATTGGGCTTTCTCGCGGAAGATACCGTGTCACACGTAGCAGTTGGAGACAGAGGGGTAGGGTGACTTATAACTAAGTCCTACATATACAAAATTAGTACAATACAACCATTTCATGTCATCGGGGAATCGACCCAAATACTAGTTGAAGACGCTACGTGAGTACGACGAAAGGAAGGGACCCGGCTGTCGTACTAGCCCGGGAGGGAGGTGATTTGAGCGATAGTATCACGGGTAGGGTGTTTATGTGAGCGGGGGGACGGAAAAGCCGAACTTTATTTATTGGGGGGGAAAAATCACTTCTACCTGCTATTGTCTAATGATTAAATTGAATCTAGGTGCGATCCTATAACCATTTCACTGATAGAGGGCTACCTTTAGTGAGAACATATTCCAGAAGGCATAATTGTACCACCCCATAGCCAAAACAACCAAAAATGAGTTTGTTTCAGAAAAGCGCAGGTGCTAACCACCGGTGGGCATCGAGGGACCCAGTAGCCTGAACCACGGTCCGTCCGGCCAACCGTCATGGGATCGAAACTCCCAAAAAGGTAATCAGCCTAGAAAAATTGGTTAAAAGTATTGGTGACTCCCTACTTACGGTCCCGGTAGTCAACGACGGTCCCATAGATCCATGACCTGAGAGCAGTCAAAATCATACTCCCTTCAACTACTCCCTGACACGGAGCTATGATGAACCAACATGGTTTCTTAGGTGGACATAACGTCCGTAGACCTGATCGTAGGTTGAAAATTTGCTGCCAGTTAAGGGGAAATTCTAATTGGGGGGAATCAATTTAAATGATCATACTCTTTAAAAAAAAGTTCATTCGGGTATCTCATGGAACCCCCATAGATAGATAATTCGATTCCCTTCTGTCCATAATCCACCGACCTATCAAAATTAGATCTCCGAGTAACCAGGATTATGCCCCATTTTAGTAAATCTGTCCAAACAGACCCCACACGGGGCTTCAGGCCGCACGCCGAACTGTCAGTCCGGGCCATTGGTAGGCCGGACACGCAACCTTCTGAGGTGTGCTTTGTGAGATACTTTCGAGCCCCTTCCGTTTAAACCCTACGTTATGTCGTTTTCGATCCTAAATCATCGAGATTATAGTCATATTAAGCCTATAAACACATAATTAAAACATATCCAACTCAAACTTAGAAAATTTATAAGCAAAGAGGAGGAGAAAAAAAGCCAGAGAACCCTAGTTCAAGAACACCCGAGCTCTAGAATTCCACACGCCTGGGAAACTTAAGTATTTTTCTGTGGATTTCAATCACCATTTATGTAGGAATTTCCACTAAGTTGGGTTCCGTTCACCCATTGGTTCTTAGTTTATTGATTTCTTGATTTTCTTATCCTGTAATTAAACCTATGAATTTCTAGAAATTTTATAAACCTTCAATGAATTTATTAAATATATGTTCCAATCTTATGTCATGTTATTACTAACTCAGATTAATACTATGAATTTTAGAACCTAGATTTGTATTTATTATTTCTTGAACTTCCCATACTAGGTATATATTTCCAGACACTTAGAATCAGATAATGCTCAGTTATAATGCATACATTCACAGATATAAAATTGTTGGCAATCCGTATTTAGCAGAAAGTCAGATATATCGATTGGGTTACGATAGACATTGTGATAGCATAATACCGAGTTGGAACTAGGGTGTAGCGTACCCAATAATCCCAGAACTATATCCAAGTAGCTTTTAAGATCCCCCGATGTGTGACAACATTTAGTGATAACGCAACATGCCTTTATACTTTTGCAGGTATATTAGGTCCTCCTCTGACTTGGCGTATACCATCGGACCTAGATTTTAGCTCATTTGGTTTTATTAATCGGTTATTAGTAGCTAGCTCCCACAGTTCAAGTAAACTCTCTGCAATTGATCATTTATCATATATCAGTATTCAGATTTTCAGCATGTTATAAATTGGTCCATTACAACATCGAAGTTAGCCGAAATCAGCACTCACGTAGATTATATACTTGTTGTTGTGCTTGTTCAGGTTCTTTTATTTAAGCTTAACTTCTATCCTACATGCTCAGTACCTTTCAGAAGAAAAAACTTTCAAGTACTAAGTCCAGCATACGTGGCGCTACTCTTCTCGGGTGTAGGTTCAGTTTTTCAGCATCATAGAATATCAGCATAAGATCAATTGCCCAAATCTCCTATTTAAGGCATATTAAGTGGTGAGTCCTCATTCGTCCGTCGAGTGACAACAGTTATGAGTTTCATTTTAGTGTTTTAGTCATTTTGTTTCAGTTTTTTGCTCTGATTTAGCTGGGGCTTGTTCCCCAGTAATTTCTAGTTCTATTTATAACATATTTTTAGACATAGTTTTTGATTTAGCTGTAGTATTGAGTTACTAGTATGTCTTTTGAATTAAATCAGTGATTTTGTTAAGGAGGTTAAATATCGTCAGTAAAATAAGGGTATTCCCCATCGTATTCAGAATTTTAAGTATGATTTTAGCTTCTCGACAGTTTATTATCTTTAGTTATTGCTCATGATCAATGCCAGCAGGGTTTGCTTAGGGTCAGTTGTTGGTCCCTGGTTGTCCATGTCCGCGGGGGGTCTAGGGGGTAAGCTTGGGCGTGACAAAATTTTGTATCCGGGGGATCACTCCTGGTCAGCTTCCCCTAATATAGGATCTAAAAAGCCGCACTTAGTAGAAATGTCTTTTTCGTGGGTGTAAAGTGCACGACAGCTAATGTGGGGGAGGCATGAAATGTTTCCGGAAAAACTTCACTTTCTGTTCTTTTTATCGTGCCTGAACAAGTGTATATCAAATATTCAAGTCTAACTTGACGTTGTGCGCTTAAGAATCATTCCTTCTTGTAGAGACCTCGTACCAATGATAGTGTGCAGAATGCAAATGCGATAACACAGTTCCTCTATACTAGATAAGGAAGTTTCAATGAACAGTACAGAATGCCACTTAAACTTTTGGCAACCATAAAGTACTATGTGTTCAGTTCCTACTAAACTCAAAATGACCGATACGTTGCAGCGGAGTTGTGATTTTGTTAGGAATGAATCCTCCTATGTTTTTTAGGATCGCAAGTTGGTAAGACACCTCCCCAATTTCAGTGATGAGGTCGATGAAAAATTTGTGTGATGTTAGTAACATGGTATAATAGTTAAGATTGGGCATCTTAAACCTTCAAGGATATTGACTCAGACATCTGTCACTCAGTGAGGAAAACAATCAACATGAATTGTCTTTTGTAACTCCGTATAGCAGTCCAAATCAGTATTAGTGCAGAAACTCTCTCAGAACCCTTATAATTCTCTACTCCAGTCCGTGACCCAGTTACATCTACACAGGTATACAGAAATTTCCCTATCAAAGTCTCTCAGAAAGTCACCTCAGCAGATCTAGTAGAGTTAGAAATGGTAGACTTTGATGTCATTCTAGGCATGGATTCGTAACATTGTATCTAGCGAAGGGATCCGAGATGATTCGTAGAAGATAGAAGCTGTGAGACAATCGCCCAGACCAACGCCTGCTACATATATCAAAAGTTTCTTAGGTCTAGTAGGTTATTACAGAAGGTTCATGGAAGAATATTCATCCATAGCCTTACCATTGACTAGGTTGACTTAGAAGATGGTCAAGTTCCAATGGTCAGAGATGTGCGAAAAAGCTTCGCAGAATTCAAAAAACTAGATAACTATAAGCTCATGCCTTGCATTACTAGGAGGGTTCAGATGTTATGTGATCTATGCGATGAATCCAGAGTTGGCCTTGGTTGTGTTTGATGCAAAGAGATAAGGTTATATCTTATGCATCTAGAAAGCTGTAAGGGCATGAGAAGAACTTTCCAACTCTTGACCTCGAGCTTGACAGCAATGGTTATTTGCACTCTAGAATGGAGAAACATTCTATGGTGTTCATGTAGATGTGTTCACCGATCAGAAGGCCTTCAGTATGTGTTCCACCCAGAAAGAGGTGAATCTTCGCAAGAGGAGATGGGCTGGTTTCTTAAGGATCTATGATATGAGTGTGCATTTGTCATCATGGAAACAGGAGAATGTGTGGCACAATGCATCTTAGTAGATATTCTATGGTTAGTGTAGCCCAGTTGAGGAAAAACGAAAGGATATAGTGGAAAGATGTTCACAGGCTTGCTCACTTAGAGTTCTCTGTATGAGCATATCAGACTAGCAGTGTTGTAAAGTCAGAATGGCCGGCGGCAGAACGTCATTGGTAGTGGATGTTAAGGAAAAGCAAGAGAGATGATCCGTCTTGCTGAACTAAAGAGTACAGTCAACAATCAGGAGAGTGAGGTTTCCAACGGGGGAGATGGTGTACTTTGCTACAAGGTAGATGTGTGTCCGGATTGGGAGAGTTAAGGACAGAATATTCATGCATACGCTATAATTCCAGTATTCTTATTAATCAAGTGCCATAAATGTATGGATCTGCGGGAAAGTCATTTGTGGAATGCTTGAAGAGGGATATAGCAGAACTGTGAGTAAGTGCCCCCAATTTGCCAAAAGTCAAGGTGAAATCGAGCCAGGAGGTAAGGATCAAGAGATCGATATTTCTACTTGGGAAGTGGATGCTGATCAATATGGATTTCATCACAGGGGTACCTCAAACTCGCAGGACATATGAATCAATTTGGCGTGATAGTTGATATGTATGATAAGTCTTCTCGCTTTTTTGGCGGTACAAGACTACATATTCGGAGAGGACTATGCCAAGCTTTACCTTACTGGATGAAATTGTGAGGTAAATGGGGGGTTCCTTTGTCTCATGATCTAGATAGAGGTCCTCAAATTTACTTCATTTCTTAGAGAAGTCATTTCACAAGGGCTTGGTACTCAGTAAACTTAGTACAAACATTCATCCCTGACAGATAGGCAGGCAGAGGGCAGACAAGGAGCGTACACATTCATAACTTAGAGGGATAGGTTTAGAGCTTGTGTGATCGATTTCAAAGGTAGTTGGGATGTCACCTTCCTCTTATTGAATGTTCCTAAATAATAGCTAACCATTCCAGATAAGATTGCCCCTTATGAGGCTTTATAGGGCGTAGATGTAGATCTATGTTAGTTGGTTTGAAGGTAGGTGAAGCATCTTTGATAGGGCCAGATTCAGTCCTTTATGCTATGGGAAAAGTGCAAACTATATAGAGATATACTGCCAGACAACACAAAGTCGTCAGAAATATTATGCAGATGTAAGGAGAAGGAAACTAGAGTTCCAAGTTTGATGATGGGTTTTTCTGAAAGTCTCACCTAGAAAGGTTGATGAGAGTTGGAAAGAAAGGGAAGATCATTCCCTTGATATTGTAGGCCCTTTACAAGATTGGAAAAGGATTTGCAAGGTGGCATAGAGTTAAGTTGACCAGCAAAATTACCGAGTGCATCGGTCTTCCACATCTCATCGGCGAAGAAGTGTGTGTGTGACCCAACCTTTTTATCGTGCCATTAGAGAGTGTGGCGGTGATGTGGATGAAAGATAGGGTGTCTTATTGAGGATGTACCAGTTGAGCTTCTTGACCGTCAGGTTAGCATGTTGAGAAACAAAGAAGCGCTTCACTAAAGGTTTTGTGGAGGGAGTAAGTCCGTAGAGGGAGCCTACTTGGGAAAGGGGGACGAAGAAGACCATGAAATCCAAGTATCCTTACCTTTTCCTTCCGATTACCCACTCATTCTTGAGTAATATTTCCTTCAGGTTTACATCATCATGCAATAATTCAGTTTTAGAATCATGTTCCCTCAGTTTGTACTTTCATTTTTAGCGTTATTTCATGTTCTCAAAACTCAATTCATTCAGAAATTAGTTTTCAGTGTTTAGTAGTGGGGTTTGCATCTCTCTCCCTCTATTTCAGCTAGTTTAGATTTCATTCGAGGATGAATGTTCCCAAGGGGGAGACAATGTAACACCCCGTAGAAAAAAGCTCAAGAACCCTAGTTCAAGAACGCCACAAGCTCCAGTAGTTCCAGCCCCGAAACTTAAGTATTTTTTAGTGAATTTCATCACCAGGTATGTAGGGTTTCACTAGTGGGTTCCTTTCACCCATTGGGTCCTTAGTTTCAGTCACTTCTTGTTTCTCTTATCATGGTTAAACCTAGGGTTTCTAGAACTTTTATATAACTTCATGAATTTATTAAATAGATGTTCAAATTAGATTATCATGGTAATTACTCAGATTATCGTATGAATGATGAATTTCAGACCTAGGCTCTTTATTTTTTTAGTTATGGAAACACACATGCTAGATCATATATTTCAGATATTTCAGAACCATTTGACATGCCAAGTATAAAGCATAATCAAAGATTAATTTGTTGCCTTCTCATTGCATGTTCAGTTTTGAGCTATTCAATATTTACAAGAAATTAGATATATCAGTTAATTTACAGGAAGGAATTCATTGGTAGTAGCATATTACAAAGTGGACTATGGTTTTAGCATACACGATAGTCCCAGAACACTACTAGCAAGTAGGTGTAAGTCCCCATATATGGGGCAACAAGTTTAGTTGATTACGCAGCATGACTTTATACCTTTGGAAGGTATATGGTGTCCTCTCGATGGGCGTTATACTCAGACTCCCCTTATCTCATTGGTTTTATTATCGGTTTTTAGTAGCTCCACCATTCAGTAAGGACTTCGTATTCCATTATCAGTATATTAATATTCAGTTTCAAAATGCTATAATTGTTAGGGCATCCAGTTAGCTCATTAAATCAGCACATCCACGTTCGATTATTATACTTGTTTTTGTGGTTTTTTCCAGTTATGTTTTATTTAAAGCTTTACTCTATCCTACACGCTCAGTACCTTTCAAGTAGATGACACCTCGGTGTGTTACTTCATCTGTAAGTAGGTTCAGGTCTTAGCATCCATATACCGCATAGATTGCTTTTTCATCTCAGTTGAGCATAGATTCACAGGTGAGTCCTCATTCTCGAGGACAATAGTCATTGAGTTTATTCAGTGTTTAGTCATTTGATTTTAGTTCTCGTTTTTTGCTAGATTTAGCAGCTAGGGCTGGTCACAGATTCTAGTATAGTTTAGAGGCTATTTTCAGACATAGTTAGATTGAAGTTAGTATTAGTTAATATTTCTTTTGTATTAAAACTCATTGTTTAAAATATCTCAGTATGAATTATGGGTACTCCCCATCTTTTCATTTTAAGTATTATTTAGCTTCCGCAAAAGTTTATTATCATTAGTATGCTCCAATGATAATGCCCAGCAGGGTTAGCTTTGGATCACTTGTGGTCCTAGGTCCGTGTCCGCGTCCCGTCTCTCGGGGGTAGCTCGGGCGGTACAATAATTTGAGCATTTCAGAAATATTATTATCCCACAATAAGATAATTGAATACAAAACTACAAAAAAAATTCAATGTTAATCCATTAAGTAGGTATTAGGGAGAATGTGGTGTATGAACACTTTACGATTAGCATGTGAAGGTATAGAATTTGTGTTCTTTGGAACGTCAACTCATAACAATTATTAAAAGAAAACAACCAAAACATAGAACTTGTAAAACCATTACAGAGATAAAGGGAGCTTAAAGCTCAAATTAACATATTAAGACTTCTTATAATGGAGACAGTGGATATGGGAATTAGACAGTATATAACCTTTAAGGCGAGCGATTATGTGAAGCCACATATAATCAAGACATCTGTTGTTTTTCTTTACCAACGCGTGTTCGCAGTCCACATTATAGCTCCGACTAAATTAGGATCACGCTTTGCAGGGGCCATTCGAGGGTGGCGCTCTCAACAAAGTTTTCTCCGTACCCGGGGCTCTAACCCCAGACCTCTAGTTAAGGGTGAAACTCTCTTATCAGTGCAGCACAAACCTGAAAAACTATAAAAAAATCGTCGAATATATACAGCAAAAGAGATCAATATTTTCAATAGTCAAGGGAACAGAGTCCGACTTCACAGTTATAGTATATATAAAATGTAGTTAACAAACTGTAGGATAGAAATTAATGGGAAATGATATCACGTATTGGTCAACATAAAATCTATAGTGATCAAAACAAAGATAAAAAGAGTAGAATTAAAAAATGGGAAAATGACCTTCCGAATAAATGAAATATCATTAGCATCGATACGAAAGTAAAACGACCATGTTCTATAATTCTCTCAGGAAATGACACAATGAGTAAAAAAGAAAACAATATCAAGAGTCGGATCAAGATACCCTTGTCACCGCTATAAGTTCTGAAGGTGAAGAGTCGACATAGGGTTTAAATTTTGTTTTTGTTCTTTTGCTCAATTTATGTCTGATTAAGAATAGATAAAGTAAACCTGTCTCTAGGACCCAAAAAGGTACAGTTGTCACTAGGACAATTAAATACACAAAATATTTTCACGATTCCAAAATCGCCCCTTATCATTCTTTCACATTTCCAGCACAAAGTACAATTTTTAGAATTTGTGTTCATCCATTATGTAATTGGGTTTATATATATGTATTGTTAAAATTTCATGAGTGTTTAGGTATTTTTCAATGATACTAAAACTAGACAATATATGTCTTTTGTCTCTCCTGGGATCGCACTTGCTAAAAAAATCACCATAAAAAAGTTCTTCATACGATAAAAATAGGAATTGGAGACATTCTTATAATGAATTTTAATTTCTACAATTTTCTATAACAACCTATTCTTAGATATTGTGATTCTATTGGGTAATAATCCAAATAGGTGGAGGGTGTCTAGATTATTTTCTTTCGCTGTGTTTTTTTGTTAACACAATTTAAAATAGAATTATTGTTAAAAATAAAATTTAATTAAGAATATTTATTTATCATTATATTTAAAAATTGTAGATATAATAATATCATGACAGAAGATTAAACCAAATTATGTGAGGAGGAGGCTTCGTCGCCGGAACTCCTCCTAAATTTTGTAAGGATCGGTGACTCACCCAAGATTATAAAAAGAAAAGAGAGACATAATAGAATCACTTTGTCTCAGAACATTCCGTCACCTATCTAATCAGTCGCGGTATATACTTATTCTATTACTATCCATGTTCATCTTTTTATTCATATTATGTCAATAATTTACTATGTTATATTCTTGTTAATAATTTTGTTGATAAAAGGTACAAATTGCAACTTGAATTGACTGGTTTGGTTCTGCTGATTCAGTGACTTATTTTGTGATTGTTATTTTTTAGTGTTCCGAAGATGTGCTAGATATTCTAATATGATTCTAGTTTTCTATAAATTGATCTTGTAATGTGTGTGTGTCCCTCATTTGTCATCTCATTGTAGCGAAATCAGTTTGTCTCAAGACCTCCCAGACATAAAGGATTGATTATAATAGCTAATTGGCTATTCCTTTGTTAAGTATGAGTCCTCCATTAGCTTGTTGCTCAAGCCTGTGGGTTAGTGATCTACTACTACGTTAAATTCTCTTTATCTTATGGTAACAAATAAAAGTTTCTGTTTGGCTTAATTTACATTTAAAATGGTTAATAACTACTAAGGTGTTTTAGTTTGTGCTAATTTGACCGATTTTTGGTCTTTTATAAGGCAGTTTTCCTCATTATTTATTGGCGATTGTAATGATCATAATTTCTAATTTTCAAGTTGACTTGATTCTTACTTGTTATATTTAGGAAAAAAGCTATATTTTATTTGAATTGAATGAACACACACACTGTATGATACACGCCCACTGACATGAAGTTACGCGCCACTCTCTCTCACCCGAGTGCCGCCCAGAAGTTCCTAACGCCAACAGTTCTCGAGCGGCACGCCTCTGTCGATCCGGACGTCACACTATCCCAGGAAGGAACAAAAATACTACACTCTCTTTACATTTATTCTTAATGTTTATATTTGTAACGAAATATTTTAACACTTTCTGATTGGTCCTCTTTTATATATGGGAATAGAATATTAATTGTTCTTAAAAAATATTTGTTTACCTGATTTGTTCCTCACTCTTTTACTATATAAGAGACCCCCTTTGCATTTTTTTAACAGACTCACATCTTTCATAACAAGTTCTCTCATCAACTCATTCATTCTCTCTCAACACAAAAACTAGACTTCTTAACTCTCCTATTGCTCTCTTGGACTCTTGAACTAAATAAGTTTCTAGTTACTTTCAAGTGCTACTTTGCTACTTTATTTTTGTTCAAGTAAAGGTTGGATCAACTTGTTTACATTGCTGTCATTCCTAATCTGCTTAACCCGCTAAGATTCTTAATTTACATTTACATTTTTTTTTTTTAGTATTCGTACATTTGTGTAAGCTCATTGTTCTATTCCTTTTGTTATGTATAAGTTGTTAAATAAGTGACATTATGAGTCTCTCTTGTCTAAAATAAATGCACGATTACTTATGTGTTATGGATTTGCTTTGACAGGTTTCAAACTTTGAAGTTCAAGTTGAAGAAAGAGAACAAATTCTGTCTAATTAAGATTTGAATATATTTCGTATTTATATTTAACTTCTTTTGTAATACTCGTATAACACTTGATGAAGGTCTCATATATGATAGAAGATTTGGGGGATTGATATAAGGGTACCAACGAGGGCGAATATAATACATGCCAATGTTTCTGTGCTTATATGGTTTTAACTATGTGATTGCTATTAAAGTTTCTGTCTATTGCTAATGTCATCGAGAATAGGCCACAATTGAAAACCCAAATAGTTTATTTAAAATCAATTATTTCTTGCCTTGTTTAATTAGTTTGAACCAATGGGAGCTTTGTAACATTTAAATAAAAGTTAGTAACATAGATCTTAGCCATTTGATACCTTAATAATTTTTTAGAAGGGCTCGTGAAAATAACAAGAGAAAGACAAACCATTGTAAAGTATCGATGTCATAATTGTTAATGTAAAACCTTACTAATTTACAACATGTTCACTAGAAATCATGTTATAGTATTATGAAATTAACAAGGTTTCTACATGCCTAATGTGTTTAACAACATCACGTTGATAATGAGTTTTAAAATAATAGATTCTAATAACTTTTGATGGAAAATTAATATATAGAATTTTGGTAGTAGGTTATTGGTTAGATGTTAGAAACTCTTTGTATGTAAATTATTTTTAAGCATGTCTTATCAATTAGAAATAATGCATAAGGATAACTTAAAAAAATATTGTATATATCGGGTGGAGTTAGAAAAATCTTGTTAATGCACCTGATGACAAGTTCTCGAATGGATTTTTAGTATGTCTAATCGTCAATATATGCAAATCTATGTAAAATAAATTTTCTCATACATAATTATTTTATGTTTCTTCTAAAAATTTCTACTAATTTGCTAATAAAAATATGCAAAAAAGTAATAGTTATATTTTTCTGCGTCATAATAACCTCTTTTGAATCCTAAAAATCTGCTATTCGAGTAATTAATTTTTCTTTTTTCATGTATTGTTTCTGCTAAATTTTTTTTTACATTATAACCAATCTCTAAATTTAATAAATAAAATTCTAAAGCAATTCTGCACAATAATTAAATTGTCTTATTTAAAATTGTTGTATTTTAATAATAATAAGTTATTTGTTGTTCTTACAAAAATAATTTTTCTGCCGTAAAATAACATAAAATCTGGTGTCCTAAAATCCTTTTGATCTTAACAAATTAAATATCTGGTTATAAAAATTTTTCATCTATAATTATTCGACTACTATTTTAATATATGTGCATGTGTAATACATATCCTTTTGTACTTTGAAAAATAAAATAAAATCTCTATGTCACTATTTGTTGACTCAATTTAAGTTAACACTTAAATCTATATCCATGTCATATTTTACCCTTATAATTAATCTTTTTTTTGTTATGAACTTGTTTGCTACACAATTATAATGGAAAGCTTGAGCAATTCCGTGTTGTTTGAAGCCGTCTATTTAAATATAGAGGACAAATTGAAACCGACGTGAATAAAAACTGTGTTGTTTGTCTGTCTGTTGAATGGTCTAGGCGGGTCTATATTCATTGTAAAACCAACCCTTAAGAGTCCCAATGCTCTGTGACAATAAAGTTTGGACGATTAGGAACCTTTTAGGTACGAAATGCATGCGGGCATGCGGTGGTTGGGTAGGGGTAAGTTGGCCCTACGAGATGGATGACATCGACTCAGGACTTTGAAGACAAACTTTGTTGTCCCAAAAGTCTCTTTTGAGTCTACCCTTCCTATTTACCCTTTTACTTGTTTAATAATTATATTGTTTGGGGTTAGGTGTTTAAAAAAAAAATGCTTAATTCATTTGTCTCTTTTATAGCCTCTCGCTTAATCTTTG
>JAKWJA010000322.1:0-2500 GCA_027704765.1 Solanum habrochaites
TGGTGGTTGTTGTGTTTTGTTCTTGTTTGTATTGTTGTTGTTTTTAATTGTTGTCTGTCGTTGTTGTTGTGGTTTTGTTGTTTGTTGTTTTATTTTTTTGGTTGGTTCTGTTGTTGTTGTTTGTTGGTGGTTGTTTGTTGTCGTGTCGTGTTTTTGTTGTCTTGTCCGTTGTTGTTGTTGTTGTTAGTTGTTGTTGTTGGTTGGTGGTGGTTTGTATATTTGTGTTTGTTCCGTTCTTGTTGTTGTTTGTTTGTTGTCTTTTTTGTTTGTTGTTGTTGTTATTTATTGCTGATTGTTTGTTGGTTGTTTGTTGCTGTGGTTGTTGTTGTTTTGTTGCTCTGTTGTTGTTGTTGTTGTTTTGTTGTTTGTTGTTGTTGTTGTTGTTTGTGGCTGTTGTTGTTGCTGTTGTTGTTACTGTTGTTTGTTGTCGTTGTTGTTTGTTGTTTGCCGTTGTTTTTGTTGTTGTTGGTTATTGCTGTTTGCTAAGTTGTTTGTTGTTTGTTGTTGTTGTTGTTATTGTCTATCCTTGTGTGTCGTTGTCGTTTGTCGTTGTTAGTTGATTTTCGTTTTTGTCTGTTGTTATCGTTGTGTTTGTTGTTGTTTTGTTGTTCTTTTTGTTTTGTTGTCGTTGTTGTTTGTTGTTGTTTGTTGTTGTTGTGTTGTTGCTTTTGTTTTCGTTGCTTTTGTTGTTGTTGGTTGGTTGTTGTCGTTGTGTGTTGTTTTTGTTGCTGTGTTGTTTGTTGTTCTGTTGTTTATGTTGTTGTTGTTGTTGTTGTTGTTGTTGTTGCTGTTATTGTTGCTGTTGTTTATTTGGTTGTTGTTTTTATTGTTGTTGTTGTTTTTGTCGTTGTTGTTGTTGTTGTTGTTGTCGTTGTCGTCGTTATTGTCGTTGTTCTTGTGTTGCTGTTGATGTTGTTGTGTCGTTGTTTGTTTGTTTTTGTGTTGGTTGTTGTTGTGTTGTTGTTTGTTGTGTTCTTTTGTTTGTTGTTGTTGTCCGTGTTGTGTGTTTATTGTCGTTGTTGTTGTTGTTTTTTGTTGCTGTTTTTCGGTGTTGTTGTTTGTTGTTGTTTTGTCGTTGTGTGGATGTTGGAAGGTATAAAACTGAGGGGGAGGTTGGGGTGTTGATTAAGTTGTTGTTGGTGGTGTTTGTTGTGTGTGGGGGTTGGTGTTGTTAATTGGTATTGGTGGTGGTTTGTTAGTTTGTTGGTTGTTTGTTGCTACTTGTTGTTGGTTGTTGTTGTTGTTGTTGTTGTTGCTGGTGTTGTTGTTGTTGCTATTGTTTGTTAGCTGTGGTTGTTGTTGTTAGGTTGATTGTTTGTTACGGTATTGCTGTTGTTTGTTTGTTAGTTGTTTGTTTGTGGTTGTAGCTTTTATTGTCGTTGTTGTTTGGTGTTGTTGTTGTTGTTGTTGTTGCTCTTGTTGTTGCTGTTGGTTTTTTGTTTGTTGTTTGTTTGTTGGCTGTTTTTGTGTGTTGGTTGTTGTTGTCGTTTGTTGTTGTTGTTGTTGTTTTTGTTGTTGTGTTTTTGTTATGTGTTGTTGTTTGGTGTTGTTGGTTATGTTGTCCGTGTGTTGTTGTGGTTCCTCATGTTGTTGTGGTGGTTGTTGTTGTTGTTGTTGTGGTTGTTGTTGTCGTTGTCGGTGTTTGTTGTCGTTGTCGTTGTCGTTGTCGTTGTTGTTGTTGTTGTTGTTGTTGTTGGTTGTTGTTGTTGTTGTCGTTGTTGTTGTTGTTGTTGTTGTAGTTTTTGTTGTTGTTGTTGTTATTGTTGTTGTTGTTGTTGTTGTTGCTGTTGTTGTTGTTGTTGTTGCTGCTGTTTGCTGTTGTTGTTGTTGGTTGTTGTTGTTGTTGTTGTTGTTGTTGCTGTTGTTGTTGCTGTTGTTGTTGACTTTTGTTGTGTGTTTTGTGCTGTGGTGTTGTGTGTTTTTTGTTTTTTGTGTTATTGTTGTTGCTGCTTTGTTTGTTGTTGTTGTTGTTGTTATTTGCTACGGTGTTGTTTTCGTTGTCCGTTGTCGTTGTGTAGTTTGGGTTCGTTGTTGTTTTGTTTAGTGTATCGGTTGTATGTTATTGCTTTTCGTTGTTGTTGTGGGCCTTTTTGTTTTTGGGGGGTTGTCCATTGTTGTTGTTGTTGTTGTTGTTTGTTTGTTGTTGTTGTTGTTGCTTTTGTTGGTTGCTGTTGTTTGTTGTTGTTTGTTGTTGTTGTTGTCCGTTGTTTGTTGTTGTTATTGCGTGTAATGTTGTTTGTGTGCTGTTGTTGTTGCGTTGTTTTTGTTGTTGTTGTTGTTGTTGTTGCTGCTTGTTGTTTGCTGTTGTTTTGTTGTTGTTGTTTGTTATTTGTTGAGTGATGGGGTTTGTGCGTTTGTTGTTAGTGTCGTTGTGTGTGTCTTGTCGTCGTTATTGTCGGGGTTTCTTTTGGTTGCTGTGGAGGTTTGTTGTTGGGTGTTGTTGTCGTTGTTGTTTTTTGTTGTTGGTGGTTGTGTTGATTTGTTGTTATGGTTTGTTGTT
>JAKWJA010000322.1:10000-23250 GCA_027704765.1 Solanum habrochaites
TTTGCAAGAGTTGTTGGCTTGCCTTATCCTTAGTAATTTTGGACAGGGTATTCTTTGCATTGTAGACAATAACATCTGCGAGATCATGTCATGCCATCTTGGAGCCATTTAGTCTTTAAAAGTATGTTTGACCTTGAATCTTCTATATCATGCATGTGACATACACGAGATTCAAAAGTATTCCTTACTTTCTTAAACTCTGTGTCATGTCAAACAGAGGGAGTACAAGTAAATTACTTCAAACATCCATGTAATACAACATAATTGCATATACATTCCTTCATTTCAATATCAAATGCAAGGCTTTCTCTTGGGTGATGCAAGGTTTGATGTATTAGATTATTTTTTACTAATACCTTCGAGGTCTTGTGACTTAGTACTGGGAGTTGAATGGTTGCTTCCACTGGGAGACTTGAAATTCAACTTTCAGGAGCTAACCTTGGAATACCATTATTAACGACAAAAGTGTATTCTCAAGGGCTCTATGGATAAATTTTGTGCAAGCTAAGAACTGTACTCCATAACGGTTAGAAACAACATTCACGATCTAAATGCCGAGGAAATAAATCTTTTTCAGCATTTTGTCCAACACTCACAATTTTTGGACTCATTCTCAAGTGTGTACAAACATCAGAAATAGTTTTGATACCTGATAGTGTTGAGATAACATGTGTCCTATTGCCTTTGACTTCTACTAGCCTCCCGTTTCCCCACTTTTACTTTTAGATTGTAAGATCATCTAAAGAATTGAACAAATTCAACATTATGCACATGATGTGGACACCGCTGTCAAGAAGCCATGAATCAGAGAGTCCTGATTTAAAGTATGAACTACAATAGTTGCTCTTCATCTGCATCGTCAGCTTTCCTGCTACTTTGTGGCTGCCAATCACCGAGAGGACTTTGCTCTTGATTTGCATACCTTGGATACATGTCCCGTCTGCTTACAGTTGCCATATATAGCATCGACTCTCCACCAAGAATACTTCTCCAGATGTGTATTTCTTTTACAATGTTTGCAATGAGGGAACTTCTGCTTCACATCTCCACTATTGTTTCCTCCATCATGCTTGCCCTTATTCTTTTGGTTGAATTGTTGCTTTCCTTTTTGCTTTTGTACAGACAAAGCTCCTTCAATGAACTTTTTCCGTCTTATAGTCCTCCTTTGCTCTTGTACTTGAAGAGCACTCATTAGTTCACCTAATGAAAGTTTCCTCAGGTTCTTGGATTCTTCAAGAAAGGAAATCTTAGATTCAAATCTATCATGAAGAGTCACAAGAACTTTCTCCACAATTCGTTTATCTATAAATTCTTCACCAAGAAGTCTAATGTTATTAACAATTAAGGATATTCGATCAGCATACTTACTGATAGTTTCATCCTCCTACATATTCAAGGACTCAAACTCTCTTTTTAGGTTCAACACTTGCATTTGACGTTTTTTATCACTGCCTTGATATTCTTCTTTCAACCTATCCCAAGCCTCTTTTGCAATTTTGCAAGCCATGATTCTGTAAAACACAGTATCTTCCACAGCATTCTGCATAAACAACTTGGCTTTAAATTTCTTTGTCTTCTCTTCGTTGTTGGATTTGCTCTGAGCCAAGGTAGTATTTGCTGGTAGAGCAGTAAATGGTTTATCTTCGGTCACAGTTTCCCTAAGTTCATAGGCTTCCAAAAAAGCTTGCATCTTCATAGACCATATTTGGTAATTTTCACCAGTGAAAGTGAATGGTGGATTTAATAGTTGGTTGTTTGATGCCATTTTTGTTGTAGGTTAAGAGGACAATTTCTGTCCTGTAAGATCAACTAGTGGCTCTGATGCCACTGTTAGAACAAGATACTCAAGAAACTTATTTGAAAAAAATTAAAATAGAGTGAACTTATTAAATTCCTTGTGTATATTAATATGCAAATGTCTGAATTTATGCCAAAAAAACATAAACATTAAAACTAAAATAAGAACATGTGCCACTAACTACCATAAAAGGGGGCCACTAACAACCATAATGGGGCCACTAACTTCAAAAAGTTGAGCAACTAAAGTTGACTAAGTGTAGGTAGAAAATAGGAAGAACTAAATTGAAATAAGTAAAGAACACTAAAAGTAATAATAAGATGAAAAAATGCCAATTGTCTAACATTTAAATAGGAGAAGTGTATGTATTGATGATTACTACTGTAGTGATAGAATTATTTGAGGAAGTCGAGAAGACATGGGAAACTGGTGCTGTTCTACCAAAGATTTTGACAAAGATAAGTGATCCAAAGGATGGCATAAAGGGTTTCTCTTTAATAAACCAATAACTCAGGAGAAAAGGCAAATTGGTGTTGGGAAATCACTCATCTGTGAAACAAGAAATTATCTAGATCTGGCTTGATAAACCAGTCGGTGGACACTCTGGGATAGAGAATACTTACAATAGAATAAGTAGTTTATTATATTGTAAGGGGCTTAAGTAGGAGGTGACCAAGTACGTTAGGCAATGTGCTACTTGCCAAAGAAGAAAATGTGATAGTTCTGCCTATCGAGGTTCCCTACAACCTCTTAAGATAGCTAACACAGCTTGATCTAGTATAAATATAGATTTCATTGATGGACTCCCAAAGTCTAAGGGGAATTCAACTTTCTTGGTAGTAGTAGAAAGACTCGCCAAGTATGGACGCTTCTTGGCCATTAGTCACCCATATATTGTTGCTTTTGTTGCTCAACTCTTTCTCGATCAGGTGTATAAGCTCTATGGACTTACAGAAAACACCATTAGTGATAAGGATCCAATGTTTGTGATCAAGGTTTCACATTGAGCACAACAACTTACCATCCTCAAATCGGTGGTCAGATAGAGGATTTAAACAGAACTGTGGAGACATTTCTAAGATGTTTTTGTTGTGATAGTCAAAAGGATTGGTCAAGATAAGTGTCACTAGAAAAATGGTGGTATAATACTACCTTACATTAGATATCAAACTACTCTCTATGGACAGCCACCCATCATACACATTCCTTATGTTCTTAGTGAAGCATCAGAAGAGGAAGTGGATAGAAGCCTCATTACAAGGGAGTTGAGGTTCAATTGCTTAAGTTTCACCTATCTGAACCCAATAGAGAATGACATCATTGGCAAATCAACACAGGCAATTTAGTGAGAGAGATTGTGTTTATCTCAAGATACAACCCTACAAGCAACTCCTTATATCCAAAACATCATTCTCCAAGTTATCAGCTAACAGCCCGTTTGGATAGGCTTAAAAAAATAGTTTTAAAAAAAACTTTTGAAAGTGCTGGAACTTATTTTTAAAATAAGTAGTTATGTGTTTGGATAAAAATGTTGAAGTTAAAAAAAAGTTATTGATGTGTTTGGAAAATAGGTGGTGGTAAACACATTTTTTTTATAAAAATGTCTAAAATACCGTTAAAAGATGTTATAATGATAAAATTTGATTAATTTAGGTTTTATATTACAAAAATGAATGAAACAAAAGTTAATTTCTATTTACAACAATAAATAATTATATTTTGCTATCACTCACATAGGGCGGGAGGAGCACAAAGGGTGGAGGAAATGAAAAGTAAGGAGGGAGGAAGGAGAAGAAGAAGAGAAGAAGAGGAGGAGAGAAGAGAGGAGAAGAAGAAGAAGGAGGAGGAGGGAGGATGGAGGAGAAGAAGGAGACAAAAGAGAGAAGAAGAAAGAGAAGGAGAACAAAGAAGAGGAGAAGAGTAAGAATGAAGACACAAAGAAGATATGAAAAGAGGGAAAAGAAGAGAAGAATGAATAAGAAGGGTAGTAGAAAGAGGAACGACAGAAGAGGAAGAGTGGAGAAGAGAATAAGAAGGAGGAAGACAGAAGGAGAATGAAAAAACAAGGGGGATGAATAAGAAGAAGAAGCAAGGTAGAAGAAGGAATAGGAAGAAAACCAAGAGATAAGAGAGAAGAGAGAGAATAAGAAGGAAGAGTAAGAATATGAACGAAGAAAAAATAATGAAGAAGATGGAGAGAAGAAGAAGAAGTTAAAACTATTTTGTTATGATAAATCATAATAATAAAATAATTAAAATAATTTTAGGGTAAAAAGGTTAATATACATGGTCACATTTTAAAGGACTTTTTTTGTAATCACAAAAAAAGACTTCTCACCTAGATTTTAGTTTTTTTTTTTTAAATAAACCACTTTTTACTTAAAATAAGTCACTTTGATAATTGTCAAACACTCTAATAAGTCAAAAAGTTGGCCATTAGCTTACAAGCTACTCTTTACCCCTCAAGCAGCCATCCACCACACCTTTCGTGCTTCACAGCTGAAGCCTTGCTATGCAATACCTACTAATTTTAATCAACATTGTTGATTCTCAATGTATGCAGCCTTAAGAGAGTCTTGATTGGAGGATGATCAAGAGAGGAAACAAGGAAGTCCCTCAATTCTTGGTTCGGTGGTCTCAACTTTCTAAAGAGGATGCTACATGGGAAGACTACAATTCTATGAAGTTGAGGTTTCCTGATTTCATTCCTTGTGGACAAGGAATATTTTAATTAAGAAGGAATCATGCATGAATGAGGAGTTGAAGGTTAGATGGTTGTACGCACAGCTTGTGATGTTGTACCTAGCCATTAGGGTTGCACTGTTTACTAGTTTTATTTATTCAGTTAAGTCTCTTTTCTCTATTGGCTTGCAGGCTGCAGCAGTTTAGGATTGGACACCAAGGGTCGTTTGGTAGGGAGTATTAGGAGAAATAGTCAAAGTATTATGTGTGGTATTATTTAATACTATGTTTGGTAGGAATTCTAGGTCTATGTATTATCAATCTAGGGAGTAGTTATGAACCCTACCATGAGATTAGAGGGGGTTAACGAATACCTTCCCTGGGGGGTAGTAAACTATAAGACCATGAGACGAAGCGTAGAGAGAGACAAAAGACCCCGGCAAAGCCGGGAATCCGGGGGATTTGGATTTTTTGGCATTGAGATTTTACATTTTTTATTTATATAGTAAATTTATAAAAATAAAGGGGAGATTACAAATTTCTATTTAGATATTAATTTTTTGTTACTTAAAATCTACAGTTATTTATCTATTTATTCTTAATATAAAATTTATAAGTCGACTAATCATGCGAATGTTGTGCTGTATGAATTTAAGAAAATTAGAAGTAAAAATGGGTGGGATATATACATTAACCATGTGTAGAATAATATTTATTAGAGAATAAATATTTGCTAAAATTTAATAGATTACTATATTCGTTATGGTGTGTCATTTACTGATATTGTTAATGATTTAGGTTTGTGCGTTTTAGCTTATAAACAGATAGTACTTCATCAGTTCTTATAAGTATAAAGTTTTTGGTTCAGAATCTAAGATGGAAATTGAACATGTCATCGGGTACGATTGTAGCACAAGATTATATATAATTTGTCTTGATTATTGGAATGATATAGTTTCAACTTCTTGTGATAGTATATTTTGTATGTATTGAACGGGAAAGACTAGAGATAGTTGTTTTATAGTGACTAACAAAAACATATTCTCTAAACTATTAAATGTACTTATATTCTTAATCGTCATATATTAGTTGTCGTTTTGATTTATTAAAAGGTGAGATTCTGAGATGGGTCATTATGCCTAGTAAGTTGGAGATAATAATATCATATTGGGTGAAGCAGAACTTAAGTTAGTTGTGGAAATACTGTCTCGTTATAGAGATCGATGATATGCCGTTTTGAGAAAACTTATAAGTTTCTTATGTCAAAACTTGCAAGTGGATTTATGAATCCGAGACCCACATGAAAATAAGTGACGTAGTGCTCTAAAGGGAATTAATCATAAGTTTAATTGCGTCGTAATTTAATTTATTATTAGTATATTAAATCTTTACATGGAGAAACTTACATAATAAGGTTTCAAGGGAATTACGAAATAGAGGAGTGGGGCAATTACGAATTTTCTAGCGAAATGGTTTGTAAAAATTATTATGGTAACAAAAATTTAAATTAATTATTTGGATTATTTCCTTAATAGGAAGCTCATAATATAGTATGTGGTCAGCTCACCGAATACGGTCGGTTTTTTGTAAGAAGTTTGGCTAGGAGTTGCGGGTTTGAGTTGAAGACGATGGCAAGTTTGCTGCAACCACAAATAATCAAACAGAAAACATACAAGTAGGGCAGTACAAAACCACACGTACTGAGTGGATCATCGCCAAACTCAAAATAGAAAACAGTATCTATCAGATAGATCATAAAATCAACTACATACTCAAACATGCGGCATTTACAATTACCTACGCTTGGTCGCAACACCAAGCACATCAATGAGGACTCACGCCTCCCCCATCTACTTATTGGAATTGGTTCATTAAATTAAGTATATTAACATATTTCAAGATTCATTCTCTTTACAAATCCTGGTGTTGAACGTGGCACTCCGATCATCATATACTATCCTGGCTTCCCCCCAGCGGGACGTGGCACACTTGATCCTATTCTATCCTGGTGTCGGAACGTGGACACCCGATCCCTCATATACATCATCGGTGGTACCGGAACGGGGCACCCGATCCATATTCTTCCCTGGTGTCGGAATGTGACACTCCGTCCTCATATACTATCCTTGGTAACGGAAACGTGGCCAACAACCCCGATCCCCTAATTCTCATACTTTCGTTCATTAAGGCCTTCTTTTATGACCAAGGCATCATTATTAACCAAAGTAGATTAGGGTTTTCTTTTTCAAGATTTAGATCAATTAGATTTATCATGTTCTTTTATCACAATTATATAATCACAACATGCAAACACAGAATTAAGCACATCAAGGGTTTTTTAACAACACTACCCAAGACCATATCATTCGCTATTAGAGTGTACTGCGAAAGTATAAAAACCCAAACATAACCTCAAACGAAGATAGTGAATCAGCAAGCATCCTCAAATATCTCGGCTATCTTCTCGTTTTCTCCTCTCCGACGTTTCTCTTTATCCTCTGTTCTTTCTATTTTTCTATTCAAAACCCTCTTTCTTTACCCTAATGAAAAAACATATAATTAGTATTAAAGATGACAAAAAACACCACTAATTAATTTAAGGTTATCTCCTTTAACCCCCAAGTAATAGACTTATTAACATAACTCACTTACTTTATAATTAAGCAGGAAAATAGTCCAAAAGTCCCTTAAAACATTTAAAGAAAAAATCGACTCAGCCTGGGATTAGCAGTCTGTGACGGGCCGTCTTGCCTGCGACGGTCCAGCCTTGCTGCTCCGTCACAGAGTTCAAGGACTCTTAAATTCACTCTAAAGGATCTCGGGTGACGGCCCCGTCACTCCTGTGAGGTTTAGTCTGCCATTCCGTCGTGAGTTCAGGAGCATTTCAGTACCCCCAATTTTCAGAATTCTAAGTGTTTTGGACGAGACCCCCTCGAGGTCGTCGTCTGCCCTTGACGGTCCATCTGGGGTCCTTCGACTAGCCAGCTTTTCCAGAAGAAATAAAATCTGCTGTAAAAACGACTAAACGGGTCGTTACAATAGATACCCAATTTACCCATCGTTAGTCCTCAAACTATCATAAGGAAGAAGAAGAAAAAACAAGGCGAAAGGAGTACCTGAATCCGTTAAACAGGCTAGGAGTGTGAGATCTTCTTGCAGATCGGCCTCATTTTCCCAAGTGGATTCTTCCATTGGTCGATTCTTCCATTGAAATTTGATGGAATGCAACTCTCTTGACCTCAACTTGGCGAATTTCTATATTCTAAAACGGCAACAGGACTCCCTCATAAGACAAGTTCTTATTCAAGACAGAACTGAATCCCACGAATGATGTAGAGTTTCCATTACCATGGTATCTTTTAAAACATGAACAAATGGAAATACCGGATGCACTCCTGAAAGCCGTGGAGGGCCAAGGCTAATTCATAAGCACCTCCCCTACTCGCTGCAGAAATTCAAATGGACCAAATACCTCGGCTTATTAGCCTTACCCTTTTACCAATTGAAGCACACCCTCTCATGGGTGAAATCTTCAGCAAAACTTGTTCACCCTAATGAACCCAAGGCCCGAATTTCGATCTGGCATACAACTTTGTCTACTTGATCCGTAAAAGCTTTTCTTGAATAGATGTCCCTTATCTAATGAATCCACTCACAAAGGTAGTACCCCAAGCTCTAACCGCGAATGCATCAAACCAAACCAATGGCGAGACCTAACACTCCTCCCATACAATGCTTCGAATGGAGCCATATAAATACCGAATGATAACTATTATTGTGACGAAAACTCTGATAAGGGTAAGAAGTTATCCCAAGACCACAAAATTCTATCACGCATGCACGAAAGCATATCTTCCAACCCTGAATTGTTCGTTCAGAATGCCCATCGCCGTCTGAGGGTAAATTTTGCAAGTTATTAAGGTCCAACCAGTACTAATTCAGCATGCAATCGTTCGCAAAAAACTTAGAAGTAAACTGCGGACCTCTTCTGATTATGAGGAAAGTGGAACTCCCATGAAAGCCGAACCAATTTTGAATGTAGATTTTGGCTTAACTTATTGACATTGTAGGTCACCTTAACCGGCAATGAAATGATCGACTTAGTTAATCTGTCCACCAATTCCCAAATAGAATCAACAAATTGGCCCAATGTCTTTGGAAGACCAACAACGACGTCCATTGCCAATTCTCTTCCCACTTCCATTCAGGAATGGGAATCTCTAAAGTGTTCCTCCGGGGCGTCTGGTGTTCATTACGTTACTTGCTGACAGTTTGGCCACCACCCCCCTTGGCAAAAACCAATCAACAATGTTCGCGCCTTCATTCTATCCACCAAAAGTTGTTGCTTTAGGTCACGATTACATATTGGTTGCACCAGGATGTAAGAATATCCGGTGGAACTATGAGCATCTGTAAGATAGGTGGATCAAATCATCGACACGGCACAAATACCCTTCCCTTTAATTCTCAAAAGCCTTCATCTTCTATGATCGCTTCTTTTAGCTCTACTCTCAACACCAAACCGTTTACTTATACCTCTATCTTGTGTAGTAAATCATGACAGGTCAACAAAAAAAATCAAGGCATCCTCAGTTCAGCCCCTTAATGACTGGAGGTTTCAATTTCAAGAACTTACTGAAAAGTTCATGCGATCATTTGTCATATAGGCCCTGCTAGTCAGACGAGGAAACGGGCCTATTTCCAATGAGGAATCCATGCGGGGCCATAGTAGCCGCACTGTGGTACCCTCCGGAACCTGAGGTGCTGGTGCAGAAACACTGGAGGTGTTGGACCTGATCAGATAACCCGCTAAGTAAGCCAGAACCTGATTTGATCATCTCTGGGGTAGGTTGGGGGGTGAGGCATTTCCTCATCTGCACTTGTTCATATACCCATCCTCACCTTCTATTACTACTTCTCAGTCGGTGGAGGAGTCACCGCTCTAGTACAAGATGGGCTAGGTGCTCGTCCTCTTCCCTAGAGGACATTCTCCCACGACCTCTACCACGGCCTTCTTGCCGTTGCTCTGGTCGTGGGGGGGGCTAGCACCGGGGCCGGAACAGGGTTGCGTCGAGCCAGCCGAGGGGTTGTAGCTCGAGGAAGATCAAGACAAGAGGCCGTGGTGGTAGAGGTGTGGGAAAGAGGTCCTTGGGAAGAGGACGAGCACCAAAGCCCATCTCGCCGCCTTTACTAGGGCGGTAATGGTTGGTTGGTAAACTCCTCCACCGACTGAGGAAAAGGAGGAAGAAGAATGGGAAGGATGATGGGAGAAGAGTAAGGGATGAGACAAGAATTGAACAAGTGCAAGACATGAGGAATTGCCACCCCAACCTAACCCAGAGATGACATCAATCAGGGTTCTAGCTTATCTTATAGCGGTTATCTGATCAGGGCCCCGACACCTCAAATGTTTTCTGCACCAGCACCTCAGGTTCCGGAGGTACAACATGCGGATACATATGTTTGCTCCCTGCATCGGATGCTCATTGGAAAATAGGCACGTTTCCTCGTTATGATACAGGGCCTATAATGACATATGATCAGCTTATGATCGAAAACTTTTCAGTAAGTTCTTAAATGGAAAACCTCCAGTCTTCAGGGTGCTGAATCTTGAGGATTGCTATGCATTTTCTGGGTTTTGACTGTCATGAGATACTACACAAGATGGGTGTAGTAGAACGGTTTGTGTTGAGTTTGTGACGTATCAGTTTCAAGGGAATGCCACAAAAATGTGGTTGGTGCAATGTGCGTAGTGCAACCAACAGGGCACCACCTATGACTTGGGACATCATTCTCTAGGTGTTTATGGAAGAAGTATATTTCCCCGGACTTTGAGGGGGGATAGGAAAAGGGATGACGTTTTTGAGAGCCTAGAGCCAACCGTAGGAGGTCGCGTTACTTATAGAGGCTACAATTTCGAAGCCATTATCCCGGGATATGCCAACCAACGAGTTTCATAACAAGAGAGGATTCGCCGTTTTGTGAAGGAGGGGGTTGAAGATCAGAGAGTTGACGAATTTTCAGCTTACAGTAGCAGCCACAGCCAAAATCTTTTTCCAGAGTGAGTAGACTCGTGATAGAGGTAGATAGGGAGTGAAGCCGGATCGACTTCACCATGCAACGAATCAAAAAGTGTTTGAAAGGGAGGTGAGTTTAATGGTTCTTACTCTAGAGGACCAAGGTTCCGGAGGTACTCAGTCCCGACCCCAATTCAATCTTTCATCTACAGACTTTAGTTGGGGGTCACCTCAAACCAGTCAACACTTCTCTGAGAGACCTATGCTTGAATCCAGAGAGTGTTATGGGTGTGGAAGAGACTGGGCATATCAAGAGGTATTGTCCAAAACAGAGTTATAGACCCCCAATAGTAGAGGTAGAGGTTTCATGGTACTGTAGAGGCGCTATTCTGGAGGACGTGGTGGCCGAGTAATGGTGGTCACCAAAACGGCCGGCGGTGATGGGCAAAATGGATCCACTACAACACAAAATGGTTTAGGGGCAACGGACAGACAAGTAATGGGGGCCCACTGTGACGCTTTCCTGGGCAATATGAGGTGAGGACATATGAGCTGTCATCACAAGTAATCTTCCGCGTTTTTGATTCATGATTCTATATTGTTTGATACGGGAATCCACATTTTCCTATCGTATCGTCCTCATTGCTAATGTCTTAATTACATTGTGAATTGCTCTTGACATGCCTATTCGTGTTTTCTACCCCGGTGGGTGAGTCTGTGGATAGTTGAAAAAGTATATAGGTCTTGTTTGGTGACTTTTGTGGGGAGTAATTACTTATGAGGACTTGGTTATCTAGAAATGGTTGATTTGATGTAATTTTGGGTATTATTATGTGGACCTTGGGGCTTTCTCCGAATTTTGCGATCTTGGATTGTAATGCCAAAACTGGACGGAGCCAAGCCTGCGGACCAGATACAATTTAATATGGGGGGTGCTACACTTCCAATCAGGTTCGTATCATATCCTTCTCGTGTTGCTAAGAAATGGTTTTTTAGTAAGGGTTGTTTAGGTTCTTGGCACATCTCAGGGGATGATACTACCCAAGTACCTCCAATTCGGAGGTCTCTGATAGTGCGTGAGTTTTAGATGTGTTTACGCAGGACCTCTGGTAGGTATTCACCGGATGATAGATATTGACTTCAGCATCGATCTTCGAACGCGATCGCCCCATTTCTATACCCCCTTATAGACTGGCTAACGCTGAGTTAAGAGGTTAAAGGCCCAACTTCAAGGAGTTGTTAAGTAAGGTTTTATTAGTACCGAGTGCATCCCTTGCGGGTGTCCTGTTTGTTTGTGAAGAAAGAAGATGGGGAGTCGTCGGATGTGCTAATTAATGGCAACTAAATAAAGTAACTGTTAAGACAGGTATCCTCTTCCTCGCAGTGCATGATTGTTGTTCGATCAGTTACAAGGTTTGCCTTGTCTCTCTAAGATTGAATTAGGTCTTGTTATCATCAATTGAAATTACGGGCAGCATGACGTGCCAAGAGCTTTTAGAACCAGGTATGGGCATTAGGAATTCTTGGTAAGTGTCCGTTGCGACTACGAATGCCCCTGCCTGATTTCTGATCTGAATGAAACGGGATTTTTAAGCCATATCGAGATCTCTTTTTGATCGTATTTATTGATGATTCTACGAGATACTCCAACAGAAGAAGGAACATGAGGAGAATTTTTGGGGAAGAAAAAAAAAAAATTGGGTTGGAATTGTTGGAAAGTTGAGGGAGAAAAAGCTGTATTCAAATTCTCCAAGTGTGAGTTTTGGCGAGATTCAGCGTCCTGCTGGGGGCACGTAATTTCTAAGGACCTGGAGTGATGGTGGATCCTTCTAAGACGAGTAGTTGAAAATGGGTAAGACCTACGAATGTGTTAGAAATAAGAAGCCGTGTTGGTTTAGCCAGTTACTGACCCAAGTTGTCACGGGATTATCTTCTATTCTTCCCAATTGAAGAGCTTAGCTAAACAGAGGGTGAAATTAGGAAGTGGAGAGAGAGAGTGCGAAGAAATTCTTTCAGAAACCAAACTTGTTGAATACTGCAACTCAAGATCCTTACCTTGCCAGTTAGTAGAGGGTTCTAAAAAGTCATTGTTTATTGTGATTTGCATACATTCGTGGTTTGGGATTTTGCAGTGCTAAGCAAGAAGAAAATGTAATTGACTTATGATTCGAGGCCATAAAGGTGCATGAACGATATTATCCAAACACGATTTAGAGTTGGACTGCGGTCTAGAGTGTTTGCATTAAAGGCAATGGAGACAATATTCTAGGAGGTTAAGTGTGAAGTCTATACGGATCAGTCGTAGACTCCAATATTTTCTAGAAATATTGGAATTTGAGACAGAGGAGGGAGTTTGATGGAACTACTAAAGGAAGATGAGATCACCATCTTGTACATCCGGGAGGGAAAAAAGTAACTGTTGTGGCAGACGTCCTAAGTAGAAGGCTAGGGAGATGGAACAAGTCTAGCTCATACAGTTTCTAGGCGCCATTGGCTGAGAGTTAAGACTCTGGGCTAACCGACCTTATGAGGTAGAAGTAAATGAGAGGGAGGATGTTGTATTGTGTGGAGGAGAGATCTTCGTTTCTTGAAAAGGATCAAGGGAAAACAGTTTGAGGATGAGAAACTAAGCCGAAATTGGGAGGATATGGTGTGAGAGGAGAGGCATAAAGAGCAGCACTATAGACGAGGAGGGAGGAAGGTTGTTTTTTAGGAATTAAGGGAAGGAAGGGGATCGGCCTGGTGGTGAACCC